>CM033735.1:8965919-9267645 GCA_019671005.1 Hibiscus mutabilis | reverse complement strand
TCTTCGCTTGCTGAGCCGCCAAATTGACCTATTGTGTTGATCATATTAAACATTACCGGTTTCAACTCAAAGTGGTCGGCTTCACTTCGGGTGCGACAACTCCGGGTTAAGTCCATCAAGATCTTCTTCAAGATAGTCTCGAATAGTTCTGCTCTTGATTAATATTTCCGCCTTGATTTGCCATTGCTTCTCTTATCCTTCGCCTAAGTCTTTGTAAGGTTCGCTCGATTTCGGATCAAAGGGATATTCTCGTGAAGTCGGTCTCGCCGTCATATACCAATGCAAAACCAAAGTTTGTTAGCCCTTTGAATTTTAAACAAGAAAAATAAAAAGAAAGTGCAAGAAAGTAAAAACAAAGTCGCTATTGCCAATCCCTCGCAACGGCGCCAAAAAAACTTGTTGCGCTGTAATAAGTGCTACGCAAATTGTGCAAGTATACACGCCGCAGTTATAGTATAAAAGATATCGCTCCACAGGATTGGTGCCACTTCAAGAATCTAGTCTCTTGCAATCGTAAAAAGTAAAACACAAGTAAAGGATTATCGAAGTTTAACTAATTACTAATCTAGAAAGCAATAAAATAAAATAAAAGATGAATTCAATTGAGAGAGATAGGCTAGGTTATCGTGAGTTGAGGTGTGATAGCCGATTGGATTGTCTTGGTAAAGAGTGCATGGGCAACTCAGTTCTGCCGTGGCGACTTGCACAACGGGGTTGCCTTGGCAACTAATTGATGGTTGCTTGGGCGACTAGTTGGGCAACTACTTGGGCGACCGGGCAGCAACTTCAAGGTTCGGCGGAGCGTTCTTCAATGGTTTCTTCTTATCCCTAAGTCGAAACTCTAGCTACTTGTGCATGCCTTGATAATACATCCTCAAGCGTGAATCAAGGGTGAACAACAACCAATCTTGCGCTCCTCTTAGCCGTTGAAATCCTTAACTTATTCCTAAGCCGGATTAATCTTCACCATCATTGATTGCATAAAGATCATATTCATTCGCTTTCTTGAATCTAACTCTCCCGTTATTAGATAAATGGATGAAATCACGAGATCCTCTCCCAATTCACTCGCAAGCAATAATAGGAACCAAGAATGAATAAACCTTGAAATAGAAAAGTGCAAACTCTTATTACCTAAACAAAAACCAATAGTTTCTCACAACCACAAAACACAATAACCATAGCCAAGTAAATTTAGTTCATGGCTAGGTTCCAAAGAAACACAAGATAATTAATCCCTAGCATGAACCCAATCGAACAAAGATGAAGGAAGAGGCTTGTCGAAATCCTCCTTGCCCTTGATGCTTGTCGAAAATTCTCTCCTCTTGCCCTACTTGGACTTGCCGAAATTTCCCTCTTGCTCTCTTGTCGAAATTTCCCCCTTGAATTGTCGAAATCTCTTGCTATTTATAGGGCTAGGCCAAAGTCCTTCTTTGAGGAGGAGTTTGAGTTGGAATTAAATTATCTTTAAAGAATATAATTCTTTATTATAATTTTATTCCTATTAGAACTTCTCCTATCCACTTGGAATTTAATTCTTCTTTAATCTCTGCATGGCAATCAAATTCCTTTGGGCTTGGACCTTGCTCCATGTCATCTTGGGCTTGTAAAATCATGAATTTCGACATCCATATTGCTTTTGGTCTTTGTCGACAAATGCCATGGCAACTGGCTCGGCGTCTCCTTCATGCACTGCCCTGGCAACTAGCTCGGCATATCCTTCATGCATTGCCCTGGCAACTAGCTCGGCATTGCTTTGGCAAGTGATCCTGCACATACACGCAAAAACACACCAAAGCAGCATCTATTTCCACAAAAATCACCAAGTTATGTAATCAAGCTCAACGATTGAAGGAAACATGGATTAATGCATGAATGGCTAACTATGCAACTAATATGAGCCTAAGTCTAACAATAATATGAGTAAAAAGGGTAAGAAAAATAGTACTTTTGAACACTTATCACGGGGTATCGATGCCCGTAAGAAAGGAGAAAGCGAACATCAAGATCAAATAAGGATCAAAACAAGCCCACCAAGATATTGACACTCATGCATCATGAATAGTCAGACATCACTAGGATTAGGAGCATGTCAATTCATTTGTCATAGCATTTTGTTTTCATCTCAGACAGGTATCTGCAGATTCAAAGAGACATCGATGGCCATCGTGGTGTTAATCTCGAACGAGAAGACAATGTTTTTACAAACAAAAGGCACATGTTTTCAAGCTCCAGAGAGAGGTTCTATATAGGAAGAATCCTCCGCTCCGAGGCTTCAGAAGCTGAAAGTTCTATATAGGAAGGACTGACAGCTCCAGGGTGAAGACTCGCAGTTCTATATAGGAAGGACTCCCAGTCGAAGGAATTCACCCATGACACGCAAGATTATATAGGAAATCCTGTTGTGTAGAAAGCGAAGAGTTCTATATAGGAAGGGCTCCGAGCTTCAATGTCTTAGAGTGAAAGATTCTATATAGGAAGAATCCGTAACTCTAAGATTTCAAGACGCCGAAAAGTTCTACATAGGAAGGACCGACGGCTCCAAGGTGATGACTCGCAGTTCTATATAGGAAGAACTCTCAGTCAAAGGAATTCACCTATGACACAGGGTTATATAGGAAACCTGTTGTGTCGAAAGCGAAGAGTCTTATATAGGAAAGGCTCCGAGCTTCATTGTCTTAGAGTGAAAGGTTCTATATAGGAAGAACCTGTAGCTCTGAGATTTCAGACGCCAAAAGTTCTATATAGGAAGGACTAACGGCTCCAGGGTTTGAAGACTAGCAGTTCTATATAGGAGGAACTCCCAGTCGGAAGAATCCATCAGTGGAAAAAAAAGGTTTTATATAGGAGAAACCAGCATTGAAAAGCGAAGAGTTCTATATAGGAAGGGCTCCAAGCTTTACAGTCTCGAAGTGAAAGGAAGGACTCATAACTCGGGGTTACAGAGCGAAGGGTTCTATATAGGAAGAGCCTATAGCTCCAAGATCGGAAGGTGACGAAGCTCTATATAGGAAGAACTTACGAGCCTAAAGATTCAGCCAAGGAAGAGCGGAGATGTCCAAAAGAACACGTTTTTCCAAAGCTACAAACAGGGAAGTCTGATAAAAATGAGTGCTTATGAATCTTTGCTTTGTTTCCCATTCCATGAGAACAAGCAAAGAGGGGCAACTGTAATCACTCATTTTCACTTGTAAATACATATTAATATTGCATGTATATTTATTATATTATATGAATGTTACTAATATGTATATAAGGTGGTGTGCATGTATATTATAAGCTATGTATGTATACGTATTAAGGGTGTATGTATGTCGCGTACGTATCTATTTAGTACGAGTGTATTTGTTTAGTGTATATAGATGTTATGTTAATTATATGTATGATTATACGTACGTATGCTAGAATGTTATATTAATTAATGTTTGTATAATATAAGTATACGTTTTCGTATGTATGTGTATTGCTATACTAATTATATTATTATTAATGGGCTGATAAAATGAAATGAAAAAAAATCAAATATATTAAACCCAAATAAAAATGAAGTCCAAGTCCAATTACAAACAAATTACAAGTCCCGGTTGGCCCAAACCCAAATCTTATCTAATTACAATTATGGTGTGCAGGTAACTGTAGGCCGTTGGATCAAGATCTGATCCAACAGCCACGATACAACCAAGAAGTCAAAAATATCTGCCAGCCGCGTGTTCCATACGTATGGACCGTTCGAGTGCCACGCACGCGTGTAGTCCACGCGCGGACGCTTTAATATCCCACGCGCGCGTAAGATCCTCGCGTTCTGACTCATCGACTACGGAGCTCCACGTGGCAAGATCTGAAGCCGTCTCATCAAATCGAGGCTTCATCCAGGCCGTTCGTCCTTCAAGCCATCTCGACCGTTAGATCTGATCTGATCTAACGGCCGAGAACGCGTCTGGCCGCTGGCAGAACACCCATACCGTCACCATGCCGATATTCAACCCCCGTGTTCAGAACATGCCCAAGACAACAAGCAAAAAATTGTCAGTTTAGATCTGAAAAAAGCAAGATGCAACTTGCACCAAAACAAAGACAATGAAATATATGAAACGGGGACTTTTGTAACGAGGGAGGGGGTAACAAAAAAACAGAGGGGGTAACAAAAAAAAACAGAGTGGTAACAGAGATCTTGTAATACAAAAACTGAAAGTTGTAAACATTCAAGTGATAATCAAAAGAAAAGTCCAGTGGTAAATACTCGTTTCTCTTTTTTTATTTTTGCATGCATATACAAAAGAGTAAAACAGAAACAAAAAAAAGAGAGTCGTCTTACCGTCGCCGTTTGTGGGTCTTCCCTTCCTCAGTGATAAGCCTTTCGGCTTCTCCAAGCCAGATATGGTGAACTAAAGGGAGGGGAAGACCCCTGGTAGTTTTGTTTTGGTTTAAAAAATATTTTTTTCGCTTCGTATTTTCTAGATCTAGGGCAAATAAGGGTGTATCCTCTGAATGCAACCACAGATTCATGTTGAGGATGAAAAGGGGGTTATTTTGGTGTGTTTTGGAGGCTCGACGGCGCCGATTAGCGGCGGCCGGCGGATTCTGGGTTTTATAAGAACAGTTGAGAGAAAATAAAAACGGGGCTGGGTTATGAAAACCGAAAAATGAAATGAAATGGTGAAAATTTGGTTTCGGTCTGAAAATAGCCTTTATATAGGTATTATTATTTTGCTAAATGGGCAAATTACACACTTAATCCCACCGCGTTTTCAATATTTTTGTTTTTGTCTTGCCGCATGGTATAATTACAATCCCAGTCCCCCTGATATTTCAAAATCTTGTAATCCAGTCCCTAAATTACACCGAATCAGTTTTCAAATGGTAAAATTACGCCTTTAGCCATCCCGCGTTTTTGAACTTTTCATTTTGGGTCTGCCCCTTGGTCTAATTACAGTTTTGATCCTCTTAGGTTTTGTTTGTTTCGCATTTTCGTCCCTAAATTACATGTTATTGTTCTTTAATTTCTGCCACTAACTTTTATTTTTCTTTCATTTCAGTCATGTATTCTTTGTAAATATTCATGTTCGTATTATAATCGTATATGTTGATATTCTATTATTTTATTTTATGTCCCTCGTATATGCCTCGTATTTTATGTTTATATGTATATGTGTGTTAAGCTTATAATAGTCATGTATTTTTTTTTATCCTAAGTTATTAGTATTAAAAAGCTGTTATGTTCTATTTGACTCGTAAAACAGCATGTTCTTATATTTTTATATGTATTGTATGTTTTCTTGGCTTTTAGGTTACGTGTTAGTGTGTCTTCTTTTATGTATAATATATTGTTCCATATATGTTGAAATATGTTTTATTACTAGCATGTATATCTTTTTGAAATATTTGTTCGTCTATATACGACATAATTATTCCTGCATTGATATTCTAACTTGTTAAAGTTGTTTTTATCTATTATTTAGAATAATATGTATATATACATGTTTTAGTCTAGTATATCATTTATGTTAGATTAGTATTCTGTTATGTCAATATTTACTGCATTCAAATATTTTGCCATGTTTTATATTTTTACCAATAAGATTGCATATGATTTATAACTTGTTAATGCGGTGCCCTTTTATCCGAGAGTAAATGGGGCCAGTATCAGGCGTAGTGATAGTGGTTGGGCGTTTATTCTCGGATAATGGGGCCCTTAAAATTTATTCGCAATTATGACTGAATTTTAAAATAATCGTCACTTTAATCTGAAAAATCCAATATTAATAAAGCGGTAATTATTAAAGTACCAATTTTGGGCGGTGTGGGGGTGCTAATCCTTCCCCATCCGTAACCGACTCCCGAACCCAATCTTTTTGAATCTCTGGTTTTATGGTGTCCGGCCTACCTAAGTGGCCGGTGGCGACTCTATTTTTTTTTTTAAAAATGCGGTTTCTTTTAAAACCCCATGGAATAAATATTTTATCCAAAAGAATCACGAACACCCTTTCAAACACCTTCAAAAATCCACCACGTTTTATTTAGCGATGAAAGAAAAAAAAAAGACATCGCTACAGTATTTACAGACCAAATAAAATGAGTGATTACAGTTGCCCCTATTTGCTTGTTCTCGTGGAATTGGAACAAAGCAAAGATTCATAAGCACTCATTTTTATCAGACTTCCCTGTTTGTAGCTTTGGAAACACATGTTCTTCTGGAACTCTCTGCTTTTCCTTAGCTGAATATTCAGGCTCGTAAGTTCTTCCTATATAGAGCTTCATCACATTTCGATCTTGGAGCTACAGGTTCTTCCTATATAGAACCCTTCGCTCTGAAGCCTCGAGTTATGAGTCCCTCCTATATAGAACTTTCTCTTCGAGACAGTAAAGCTTGGAGTCCTTCCTATATAGAACTCTTTGCCTTCAACGCTGGTTTCTCCTATATAAAACCTTTTGCGTTGCTGATGGATTCTTCCAACTGGGAGTTCCTCCTATATAGAACTGCTAGTCTTCAAACCCTGGAGCCGTTAGTCCTTCCTATATAGAACTTTTGGCGTCTGAAATCTTGGAGCTACGGGTTTTCCCTATATAGAACCTTTCACTCTAAGACATTGAAGCTCGGAGCCTTTCCTATATAAGACTCTTCGCTTTCAAACACAACAAGATTTCCTATATAACCTTGTGTGTCATTGGTGAATTCCTTCGACTGGGAGTTCTTCCTATATAGAACTGCTAGTCTTCACCCTGGTGCCATCGGTCCTTCCTATATAGAACCTTTGGCGTCTGAAATCTTGGAGCTACGGATTCTTCCTATATAGAATCTTTTACTCTAAGACATTGAAGCTCGGAGCCCTTCCTATATAAGACTCTTCGCTTTCAAACACAACAGGATTTCCTATATAACCTTGTGTGTCACGGGTGAATTCCTTCGACTGGGAGTTCTTCCTATATAGAACTGCTAGTCTTCACCCTGGAGCCGTCGGTCCTTCCTATATAGAACATTTCTCTACAGGCGCTGGGAAACATAGGCCTTTTGTATGTAGAACCATTGTCTTCACATTTGGGATTCACACCACGATGACTATCGATGTCTCTTTGAATCCACAGATACCTGTCTAAGATAAGACAAAATGCTATGACAGATGAATTGACACGCTCCTAATCCTAGTGATGTCTGACTATTCATGATGCATGAGTGTCAATATCTTGGTGGGCTTGTTTTGGTCCTTATTTGATCTCGTTGTTCACTTTCTACTTTTTCACGGGCGTCGATACCCCACTTCACTGTCAGTTTCAACCATTCCAACCTTTCTTTTTCTCCATTTACGACTTGGAATTCTAAAGTGCCCTTTCGGGTTTTCACTTTAGAGAGTTTTTTTAGGGTTGCCCTTCTGGGTTTTCACCCAAGAGATCTCTTCTTGTTATCTCGTATGCTTTTCTTAAATAAGCAGGACGTACGCCATTGGTCATCCTATCCAGTTGTTTGAAGCTTTCCGCCTTCCCTATCAACAGCCATTATGTAGGAAGCTAGAGGGCGGAGTTAACATCATTTTCTTTAATCACCTGCATTTTTAAGGTTAGATCACAGTAATGCTCAGAAATCTCTTGTTTTACTATAAGCCTATGTTAACTTATTTGCCTGAAATTGACAAGAAGGCAAGGAATGGATGCTCAAAGACATGATTTTATTACGATTAAGGGCTTGGGATATCTTAAAAGAGGTATGACACACATGAGAAAGAAGAAAAGTTAAGTATGAAATACAAGATCCCTCATTATCTTCGACATGAATGATACATGATCTTGTCAACCGGTGTAGAATTTTTTTGCCTGAAGCTTCCTCTTCATGATGTTCATGGGGATACCCTTCTCTTCGGATATTCAACTTTTCAATTTACCCGGGCCGCCCTTTACGGGTTTTCAACTCGGGTCCTCCCTCCGCTTCAAGACGCCATTTTTCAGGTTTTCGCCCTGAAATCTCCAGTTTTGTTCTTTACTTTTCTTATTATTATTATTATTATTATTATTATTATTATTATTATTATTATTTTTTTTTTTTTTTTTTCTTCAAAGATAGTATTTCTTAACGGCATCAGAATTTACAGGGTTTTTTAGCTTGTCTCCATCCATTTCTGTTAGGATTAGGGCTCCTCCTGAGAAGGCCTTTTTACGATGTACGGTCCTTCCCAATTGGGCATCCACTTTCCTCGAGAATCTTTCTGGATCGGGAGGATTTTCTTGAGCACCAGATCCCCTTCTTTGAATTCTCTTGGGCGCACATTTTTGTTGTATGCCTGCATCATCCGCTTTTGGTACTTCTGACCATAACAAATGGCCTTTAGTCTCTTTTCATCAATGAGATTTAGCTGGACGAGTCTGGCCTATACCCATTCGGCTTCTTCCAATTTTACTTCATTTAAGACCCAGAGAGACGGGATCTCTACCTCAATGGGGAGTATTGCTTCGGTACCATACACCAAGGAGTAGGGTGTTGCCCCTGTCGATGTGCGAACGGACGTCCTATAGGCGAAAAGGGCAAATGGCAGCTTCTCATGCCAATCCATATAGGTATCCGTCGTCTTTGCTATGATCTTCTTTATGTTCTTGTTTGCTGTTTCCACTGCCCCATTCATTTTAGGGCGATAGACTGTGGAATTATGGCGTGTTATCTTGAATTGAGCGCACACGTCTGTCATCATTTTGTTATTCAGATTGGAAGCGTTGTCGGTGATGACCCTTTCTGGCAATCCATATCGACAAATAATCTCCTTCATTAAGAACTTACATACTGTAGTCCTTGTGATGTTAGCGTAAGACGCTGCCTCTACCCATTTAGTGAAATAGTCTATGGCGACCAGAATGAAACGGGTCCATTGGAAGCTTTCAGATGAATCTGCCCGATGACGTCCACGCCCCACGCCGCAAAAGGCCACGGAGAATTCATGGTGTGTAAAGGCGATGGTGGTGCGTGAATTTTGTCAGCGTAGATTTGGCATTTGTGGCATTTTCTGGCGTAATCGATGCAATCTCCCTCCATGGTCAACCAGAAATAACCATATCTCATAATTTTTCAGGCTATAGACAGCCCGTTGGCGTGCGTTCCACAGAGCCCGTCATGTACTTTGGCTAAAATCTCCTTCGCCTCCCGGGCATCCACACATCTCAGCAAAGTCTGATCATGACTTCTCCTATATAGGATCTCCCCATCTAGGACATATCTTGTTACCATTTATTTGAGTGTCTTTCTGTCATTGTCGTTTGCCCCTTCTGGATACTTTCGAAGCTTGACGTATTGAAAGATGTCATAGTACCATGGGTTTCCATCAATCTCTTCTTGTACATTACAACAATGAACATGCCTTCAAACGTATGCATCTCAATGGGTTTCATTTCTGCCCCGGTTTTTGTTTTAAACATAGATGCCAAGGTTGCCAAGGCGTCTGCCATATGATTTTCTTCTCGGGGCAAGTAATTGAAGCTGACCTTTTCGAACTCTTTGGTGAGATCTTGAATCAATTCATAATATTTGACCAACTTCGGGTCCCTGGTTTCCCATTCCCCGCGCAATTGGTAAATTACTAAGGATGAATCTCCGAATACTCGAAGTTCCTTAATCTTTCTCTCAATAACTGAGTTCAGTCCCATGACTCAAGCTTCGTATTCAGCTATATTGTTAGTGTAGAAGAATTTCAATCTGCTGGTGAAAGGATAATAGACGTCCTCAGGAGAAATTAGCACTGCTCTTATCCCATGTCCGAGGGCGTTAGAGGCTCCATCGAAGTAAAGTTTCCATGATTTATCATCTGAAACCTCTTCCTCGGTTGTAATGCACATCAAGTCTTCGTCTGGAAAATTAAAGTTCAACGCCTCATAGTCGTCTGAAGCACGACTAGCTAGGAAATCTACTATGGCACTCTCCTTTATGGCTTTCTGGTTAACGTATACGATATCGAATTCGGATAAGAGCATCTGTCATCGGGGCATCCTTCCTGTTAGTGCTGGTGCTTCCATTAAAAACTTCAATGGGTCTAGCTTGGATATCAACCAAGTAGTATGGTACAACATATACTGTCTAAGCCGCTTGGTAGCCCAAACTAGAGCACAACACAGCTTTTGCACTGGCGGGTATCGCGTTTCGCAATCATTGAATTTCCTGCTTAGGTAATAGATGGCTTGCTCCCTTTTTCTTAACTCATCGTGTTGCCCCAATACGCATCCCATTGAATTCTCAAAAACTGTCAGGTAGAGAATTAATGGTCGATCTGGTACTGGTGCGACTAAAATTGGAGCATTTGTCAGGTACTTTTTGATCTTTTCTAGGGCTCTTTTACATTCTTCATCCCACACACCCGGATTATTCTTTCTAAGAAGTCTGAAGACCGGGTCACATCGGTCGGTTAATTGGGAAATGAAACGAGAGATATAATTCAACCTCCCCATGAAACCACAAACTTCCTTCTAAGTGTGGGGTGGTGAGAGATCCTGGATGGCTTTCACTTTATCTGGATCGATCTCAATCCCTCTTCTGCTTACCACGAACCCTAAGAGTTTTCCAGAAGTAACGACGAAGGTACACTTGGCAGGATTGAGCCTCAGTTGGTACTTCCGTAGTCTTTGGAATAGTTTTCTCAAGTTTTGTAGGTGGTCTTCCTCTGTTCGGGATTTGGCAATCATGTCGTCCACATATACTTCTATTTCTTTGTGCATCATGTCATGGAAAAGAGCCACCATTGCTCTTTGGTATGTTGCCCCTGCGTTCTTTAGCCCAAATGGCATCACCCGATAACAAAAAGATCCCCACATCCATGAACGTAGTTTTCTCCATGTAGTTAGGGTCCATCTTTATCTGGTTGTACCCTGAGAAGCCGTCCATGAATGAAAACCATGAATGCCCTGCAGTGTTGTCAACCAGCGTGTCAATATGTGGTAACGGGAAGTTGTCTTTAGGGCTGGCTCGGTTTAGATCCCTATAATCTACACACATACGAACTTTCCCGTCCTTCTTTGGTACCGGCACAATGTTTGCAACCCATTCGGGGTATTTGGCTACCTCCAAGAAACCGGCATCAAACTATTTTTTCACTTCCTCTCTGATTTTTAACAACATATCTGGTCTCATTCTCCGAAGTTTTTGCTGTATTGGTTTGCACTCCGATTTTGTTGGCAATTTGTGCACCACTATGTCGGTATTCAACCCTAGCATATCCTGATAGGTCCAGGCGAAGACATCCTTGAATTCCTGAAGTAGGGTTATCAGTTCGTGCTTGGTTTTTGAGGAAATCGTCGTTCCTACTTTTATTTCTTTTCCCTCTTCTTCAGTCCCCAAGTTTACAATTTCTGTTTCTTCTTGGTGGGGCATGATCTACCTTTCTTCGTTGGCCACCATTCTCTTCAACTCTTCCGGGATCTCACCTTCTATCTCGTCATATCCTTCCTCAATTCCCTCTGAGACCTCAGGGCATTCAAAATTCACTCCAGGATTGGATCCGGTATCATTCATATCGTCAATCATGAGCGGCCTGCATTAAATGAGAATGAATTATATTGGGAAGAAGATGGCTTTATATGAAGGGAATGAACATGAAGAATGCATGAATGAAATAAATTAAACTTTGGTCATTTTAGGAAAGTGGGGATATTTTCATTTCAATCAAAAAGTTAACATAGGTGCCCCATACAAGAGATCCCCATTGTTTACGGGCAAAAACAAAAGGTTGATTCGGAGCATTACTCTGATCTATTCTTAAAAACTACAGGTAGATCAATGCAACTCCAGTTATCGAGTGTTTCCTCAGGACGGCAAGGGCGGATGTTGGTCAACATTTTGCTGCCTCGGTCTTTTTCAGCTATCATGTTGATGTACATCCCTTCAAACGATTTGTTGAGTATTTCCTCCTGGTTGAGTACGTCATTTTCCTTCATTGCCTCTTCACCCTCTTGACCTGGCTGGTAGAATCCTCTGGAGACAAATGTGGTTTTTAAACTAGGAAAGGACATTGGTCTCCACGGAATGTCTTCTCTTTTAAATCTGGCTTTTATTTGCTCTTCCTTTCTTTTGTATTCCTCTTTTCTCTGTTGGACACATGGTTGGTAACCTAGCCCGAAACGATCCTTTTTTGTTATCATATTTATGGCTATTAGGTTTCCTTGTAATTTTTTCCCCGGCCCTTTTCCTACTTTGGCTCATCGGCCTAAAGTTTCTGCGACGGTCATCTTGGTACAATTAGATAACCTGGGATAGGGGATCCGACTTCCTTCCGAAACGAATGTGGCATTCACTAGTTCCAATGCTCGGAACGAGCATTCTGCAGCATCTTCATCATTTTGAATATAGGGGGCGTCTGATGTCACGGAAGCAACAATCTCCTGCTCAGCCTCTACTGTGACCAATTTACCTTCAACTACAAATTTTAATTTCTGATGCAACGATGAGGGGACAACTCCTGCGGAGTGGATCCATGGTCTTCCCAATAGGCAGCTGTAAGATGGTTTTATGTCCATCACCACAAAATCGATCACATATTTAGTCGGTCCGATCAATAGGGGCACCTCAATTTTCCCCATTGTTCCTCTTTGCGTACCATCGAAGGCTCTTACCGAATTGTGGCAAGGCTTTAGGTGAGAACCATCTATTGGCAGTTTTTGCAGGGTCACCATAGGCAAGACGTTCAATACTGACCCATTGTCGATCAGTATGCCCGGTACTACATACCCTTTGCAGTGGGTAGTGATGTTAAGGGCTTTGGTGGACCCCATTCCTCCCTCAGGGATCTCATCATCACTGAACGTTATATGATTATAGGTAGTGATATGCCCCACTATCATGTCCAGATTTGTCACAGAAATGTCTTGGGGCACAAAAGTTTAATTTAGCACTTTTAATAGCGTCTCCCGGTGCTTTTCTAAACTCAAGAGTAATTCCAGTACTGTGATCCTGGCTGGTTGCTTTCGTAGTTGTTCCACTACGTTGTACTCGCTATGTCTCAAGAACTTTAGAAATTCTTTGGCCTGGGCCTCAGTTACCGGCTCATTCATCTTTGGGAGAGGTTCTTCTCCAAATATCTGCGTGGGGCTAACTGCTGCATTCTTCCCTTTATCTTTTTCAGCTACTTTCAAAGCCTCGGAGGAATAACATCTGCCGCTCCTTGTGAAATGGCCGGCCTCACCAACGTTTACATCGCTCTGGCTTTGTTGGTCCTTTAGCATAGACTTTTTTACCTGACCATGTTCTAGTTTTTCTCGCGTGGTCACATTTACAGCATAATTCCAGGGGATTTGCCGCATATCTTTGAATGGGGATGGTGCTGAAATGATGATCCTGGGACTTATCTTGTTGGTTTCTCCTTGGGAGACACCTGCATTCCCCGGCCTGGGAGAGATGATAAAATGTCTATCCTTCCCGTATTTAGATTTGGGGCTATATGTCATGTGTACGCCCGACCCCTTCTTCCCCATGGGCTCCTCAAAAAATTCTATTTGTTTTTCGTTCATTAATTGTTGTACAAATCTCTTGAACTCATCGCACTCTTGAATATCATGTCCTTCAGTCTGGTGGAATTCGCAATACACTTTACATCCCTTCTGCCTTATTATCATGCCTTTGTCGATCACACGTGTCATGCATAACTGTTGAAATACCCACCGTAAAGGAGATTTGATTTCTGACACATCATCCTTAATCCTCCTGGTAAAGTATCCTTCAATAACATTTACTCCTCTGTTCCCATGATTAGGCAGTGGGTTATTAGCTACACTTGGTTCTTCAAACCTCAATATCCCAGAATCGACTAAATTATGCACAAGTTTTTTTAAGGCAAGGCAGTTCTCAGTGGGATGTCCAGGGGTACCACCGTGATAGTCGCAATGTGCGTTCGGATTATACCAAGAAGGGAAGGGCGGATTGACAGGAGTAACGATGTATGGACGGACCAGGTCTGCTTCATACAACTGGAATAAAGTTCTGAGTACGAAACAGGTAGGGGAGTGAAAGTTCTTCTCTCGTTCTCTTTTTTGGGGATTCTCTCATCTCTTTGATTCGAGTGTTGTGTTTTCCCCACAGGTGCTTGTGGCTGTGAGACTGTGAAGTTCTTCGGGGTAGTATAAGTGCTGGTGGCGTTTACTTCATTCCTCTTGCTATATTTTCGAGACCCTTCCCCGCCATCAATTCTACCACTCTTAATTGCCAATTCAAGGGACTCCCCAGTCCTGATTAAGTCAGCAAAGCACTGCGTTGCGTTATTAATGAGGCGATCAAAGAGTGAACCTTTCAGAGTATTAACAAATAACAGCGTAATTTCATGTTCCAGGAGGGGTGGCTGAATTTGGGCGGCCACTTCCCGCCACCTTTGGGCGTATTGCTGCAGGCTTTCGTTGGACTTCTGCCCTATATTTTCCAACATAATTCTACTGGGGGTCATATATGTTACATGCTTATATTGCTCAGTAAATGCTCTTGACAGATCCTTCCATGTCTTAACATTTGCCTTGCTCAACTGGGTATACCACCGTAATGCCGCTCCAGTTAGGTTGTCCTGGAAACAATGGATCAGTAGTGTTTCGTCCTTAAGGTAGGCCGCCATCTTTCGGCAGTACATTTTTATGTGTGCAGAATGACACGTGGTTCCATCGTATTTGTCGAACTCTGGCGTTTTAAATTTTGGCGGTAGGACAAGATCGGACACTAGACTTAAGTCGCTAGCGTCATTTCTGGATTCTTCTATAGATTGTAACGTTTTGAATTTTTCCTCCATGAGGCGAAACCTTTCCTCCCACTTTTTCTCTACCTCGGTCCTAATCCTTTCAACCATGTTGAGGTCTGGCACCTCTTCTTCATAGAGTGATTCAGCGTCGAGGGGTTGAGTTTTAGGTACTCCGATTTGAAAGCTAGATGACATCCCTGCAGGGTCGATATACACATTTCTAGCCAGGTTTGGTGCAGTTGGTTGAACCTTGTAGTGGAATGGGGTATTCTCTGGTTCTTGAATGGTTTCTCCTTCCACTCTTTTTCCAAGACTCTTAGCCAACAATGTGGTTATGTCGGATACTATAGATGCTTGCGACTGCGCAATCTGATCACTGAGGCTTCTTTGAGTTTCTTCAAGTCTTGTCTCGAGCTGTTTTTGCCCTTTTTCTAAACTGATTATCCTGTCTTCCATGAGCTTGCTTTGTAACCGGGTAAGGTATGGGTGATGAATGATTACGGGTTAACTACACACAACGCCACAATATTCATAATGTTAATATGGTTGCAAGAAAATAAATGCATGTATAATGATGTGAATGTCATGATGCAATGCAAGAATGTATGCAGATAAGGTACTGATTCCGCTGGTAATCACCCTTTTGAACTACTTCCACAGGAATTAAAGGGTCTAAATTACAACAGAGTTCGTATTACAAAATGAAGATTCCTAATACAAAAGAGCGAAATACAACACAAAGCCCTATATATAAGCCCTAGCTCTATCTCCTAATTTTCCAATTACCTTGAGTAACTTGAGGAACATGGGAGCTTCTTCCATTTCTGGGGCTATGAAAGGTCGGAGTGTTTCGGCCTCGATAGCCAAATCATTCACATGCCTGGCGACTCGCTGTATGTCCACCATCAAGTTTGCGTAATACTGGTCCCTATCCTGTACCATCCGGGCAGCGTCACACAGTCTCTTTTGCCAATAGGTGTCCCCTCCGGCTGCAGCCTCCTCGAACACACTAATTCTTTCCTTGTAATCCTCAACAGTTGCTTCGAGGGACTTAATTCGTGCTCGTAACTTGCTTACTTCGCGCTCTCTTTTTTGTAGCTCAGTGAAGCCATTTCTCTGGCAGTACATTCGAAGGGAGTGTTCAACTTCCGCCACCTTTCCTTTTAATTCGCCATTCTGACTTTGGCTTTGTTCCAGACTTTGAATGGTGTCATCGTACAATTTTTGCATCTCTAACAGTCTATTCCGGCTACTCATGGACTTTCTTTTCCATACGGTGACGTTTTCTCTCTCATGATGGACAGCTTGTTTTCCCCTGTTGATTTCTTGCCTGAATCTTTCCTTTTCCTGATCAATGGCCTTCTTGGAGGACCGTTTTTCTTCCTCCATAGCCAAATGGCAGCTTTCTATCTCTTTCTCGATTGCTCTCTTGTTGATTTCTCGTTCTTCTTCCACCAAACGGATGCCATTCATTCTTTCTCTTTCCACAGCTATGAATTGACTCCGGCCGGCCTTCTGTATTTTTTGCTTGTAGTAGAAGGGCATCTTTTTGATAAAGAGTGTTCTTGTCACTCAAATCTGCATTTAATTTCTTCAACTGCCTAATGATCCCGTCCCGCTCGTCAACCTCTAAGCTTGCCTTATAGAGCTCGCTCGCATGTTGAGTCTGTTGGACGTCCATTTTTTTAATTTCTTCGAGTTCCGTAAGATGTCAGCTTCAGATGGTACCACCCTTGTAAGCTCTTCGAGTGACACTGATGGTCCTTGATTAGATTTGGGAATCATATCGTTTACTCTCAAACGTCTCCAAATATCGTAGTCTGGGGTGGTCATGTACTCGATGTCTCATTCCACCCTAATCCGGTAAAAATGGTCCCAAGCCTTCATGATAGTCTGAACTTTCTCTTTGAACTCCCCTTTGAAAAGAAATTCAGTTCGGCTTAACCCGACGGTGTTGGGAATGAACTGTCGCGATCCGAATTGTCGGGACACCAGAAGTGGGGCACAAGCAATCTCTCCATGTAGTCCCAACATCATCAGCCAATTGAAATCACCACAACTATATAAAAAGTAATTAACTCTACCGAGCCACGGGACCCTCCATACTATGTCCTCGCCTTGGATATTCCAGAAGAAACCGGCCCATTTTCTTGTTTTCAAGTTCTCTCGCCACTCTTTTGTTAAGTATTCCCGTAAAGGTGAAAAATCTCGAAAGGATATTCCCGGCAGAACCCTCGTCGGTGTCTTCCACATGTGGCTCGGAATCCATACCTGTAATAGTTGTGCGCATCCTCGAAAACGCCCTTCTTCGTGCTTCCGACTAGCATTTAGAGAAATAAAGGTCTTGGCCAAAATAGCTGGTACTAGGTTTGCTCGCCGTTTTATCCGCTCAAACAAATCTAGAATGGCCACATCAATGTTTCCCAGAATTCTTGGGAAGATCACCAACCCATATATTACCAAGGCAAGCATGTCTAACTTTTTCTCCTCATCCGGATGTGCAGGTAGGATGTCTCGAATATTTTCATATGCAAATGTTGTACTATCTCCTCGAAGTCGGATAAATCCATTGACCCAATCGTCGTATTTCCGGTAAAGGTTTTGAGCTTGGAAGTGTAATTCTGATTCCTCGGAGGTTTTGCGTAGATCCAATCTTCCTGAACATTTTTATGATTAAGAAGAGCGGTGTATTCTTCTACTGTGGGCATCATGTCCTGTCCATTGAAGGTGAAGCAGCAAAAGGCAGGATTCCAGAACTGAAAAATGGCTCGGAGTAGGGGCTGGTCGACCCGGATGTACATCAACTGTGCAATGTCACCATAACTATCACGGAATCTATCTTGTAATCTCCGGTTCCATTCCTCCCAGATACTTTGAAGATCCCCTAAATTGTTCTGTTGAAGACTCACATAGGTGTACCCGGCTATCACGCGTTCACTTGGTAAAATGTCCCCTTGGGCCTTCTGGCTGACTTCTGACCAATGTCTAACAGACAAGTTGAGTTCCTCTTTTCTAAGACACCTTTTTTCCATGGTGAAAGACTTTCTGATCGGGTAAACCACTTGATCCAGTACCTTTATGTAATGCGAATGTAATAATGCATGAAAAAAATAGCCAAAAAAGGAAACAAGTCAGTACCGGATAGAATTAATAAATACACAAATAAAAGGACAAATTAAATAAGGTAAACAAACAAAAACAAAGAAACCTATTTATCCCGTCTAAAACACCTAAGGTTATCCGCATGGCTCTAAAGGGTTGGGTTTTTCTATGTTCTCTACATGCAGTGTTGGTGCTAAGAGGTACCCGAATTGTCCTTGCTGTCCTCTACTAAGAGTAGCAAGGCCCCCGATCATCACCCATTATAGGCTCCTTTTAACCGGGTTCAATTCAGGGGGACCCACTCGCTTATGCCTGCACGAATGAACGATATCCTTACGAAAGCATAAGGTACTCAGCCCCGAAGGTACTTGCTAGGCCTACACGGGAGAACGATATCTCCACGAAAGTGTAATCACTCATTTTTGTACGGGTTTTTAGTATTTTTAGTATTGTTGTAATAATATATATAAATAATAATAATAATAAAATTAATAAAAAAAGCAAAAAAAAGGAATTTAATAATAAAAAATGGGGAGGGGAGTGGAGCACAAAGCTCCACGTCACCCTCCTCACCCCTATAAATAGGGAAGCAATTGAAGGAGCAAATGGAAATTGGAATTGAAATTGGCAGCAAGCCAATTTGAATCGGCATAAGGGCTGGCCGAATAAGGGAGCTTAGGCTCCCGGCTAGCCTAGGATCGGGGCAGTGTCCTCGGTCCTAGTCAGTTCGATCAGGGTCCTATTTTAGGTCCGATCTAGTTAATATTTTTGGAGAGGTCGTAGTAGATCTCGGTGGGGTCTAGTCGGGGTTCGTCATTCGAACTCCTAGTTAGGTATATTTTCTTTCCTTTTTATTTATGTTGTAATTTTTATATTTTAATGAAGTAGTAGTTAACTTAAAATTGTGTTTTTAATTTGTATGTTTATTTATGTTTTAGATCAGTATGTTTTATATTAATATTTTATTTGTGTTATATTTGTTTTATTTATGTGTTAAAATAATATTTATGTATATATGTTTTAGATTAGTATTTTATTTATGTTAGATATGTTTTTATTTATAAGTTAGATTAATATTTATGTATGTATGTTTTAGATTATTATTTTATTTATGTTAGATATGTTTTTATTTATGAGTTAGATTAATATTTATGCATGTATGTTTTAGATTAGTATTTTATTTATGTTAGATTTGTTTTTATTTAAGTGTTAAATTAATAGTTATGTATGTATGTTTAGATTAGTATTTTATTTATGTTATATTAGTATTTTATTATGTTAGTATTTACTCATATTTTTATCGCAATGTATTTATTTATATTTGCCAGGTTTTTTAAGTTTGCATAATGAACATATATTTTGTCAATGCGGTGCCCTTTTATTCGAGCGTAAACAGGGCCAGTATCAGGCGTAGTGATAGTGGTTGGACGTTTACTCTCGAATAACGGGGCCTTTAAAATTTACTCGCACTCGTAACCGAATTTTAATTTAATCGTCACTTTAATCTGGAAAGTTTAATATTAATAAAGCGGTAATTATTAAAGTACCAATTTTGGGCGGTGTGGGGGTGCTAATCCTTCCCCATCCGTAACCGACTCCCGAACCCGATATTTCAAAATCTCTGGTTTTCTACGGTGCCAGGTCCACCTTGAGTGGCCGGTGGCGACTCCAATTTTAAATAAAATGCGGGTTTTCTAAAAACTCCACGCGGAAGACAATATTTTCCAAAAAAATAACAAAACACTTTCCTTTTTTAGCGAGAAAAGGACATCGCTACAGATGGCAACTCCGCTGGGGATATTTTTGTTTTTCAAAAACAAATGAGAGTCGAGCTTTTTCAAATAATTACTTCTTTATTAATATCGGAAATTTCAGATTAAAGTGACTATTAAACTAATATTCAGTTATAATTGCGTGTTTATTTTAACGCATTTAAAATATGGCATATAAACCCGTATTTTTTAAGTGAGGGGAAAACGCTAATGCTTTCGTGGAGATATCGTTCTCCCGTGTAGTCCTAGCAAGTACCTTCGGGGCTCGAGTACCTTATGCTTTCGTAAGGATATCGTTCCTTCGTGCAGGCATAAGCGAATGGGTCCCCCTGAATTGAACTCGGTTGAAAGGAGCCTATAATGGGTGATGACCGGGGGCCTTGCTACTCTTAGTAAAGGACAGCAAGGACAATTCGGGTACCTCTTAGCACCAAAACTGCATATAGTGAGCCGTAGGAGCCAACCCTTTAGAGCCATGTGAAACTCTGCCCGATTAGTGGTCACCCTATTTAGGCTCTAGTACCTTGTTTCTTGTTTATGTACAATTTTTATTACTCTATTTTTGTTATATTTATCATTTGTTTTATTTAATCATTTTATTTGGTACTAACTCGTTTTATTTTATTCTCATCGCACTGAGTTCACCTGCATCATTGCACAACATCATCACAATCTTAATTTTGCATTGCATCAATTTAGGACACATTTTGCATGCATTCATTTTCAGAATAATAAAACTAATCCTCGGGTTGCCCCATTAAATACAACAAAGATGGTCGATCTAGCACCTTACAAAGCCTTTTACAAAAGTTTGATCTTAGGGCATGTCCAAAAGCACCCCCACATCTTTTACAAATAGTGTGCCTCTAACAAGGTCCCAGTCCGGGGGCATTCTTTGCCAAGGTCCAGCCTTCATTTCCGAGTCAAACTCTTGCATCTTTGACCACAGTCTGCAAAATTGCACCCAATCCAAAAATAATAATAATGAGCTGTCATGAACCAACACACAATTTATAAACCCAACCTAGGGGGCAACAGAATCAGCGCTTAAAGTGTCAAATTCAAGAGCAATTTCAGACAATGGCATAGTGATGAATAAAATGTTGGGGCATGCACCCAGATGGATGATCAAACCCAAGTTGAGGTTAAGGCACCGTCACATACAAAAACCAAAATCCTGACGGGACCAGTGAGGAGTCAGGAGCATCCCTTTGAGGATCAAAAAAAATCATATCACATTCATGCATTTAGATTGCATTCATCTTGCATTAAACCATTTTTGCATACGTCATACATTTAGATTAAATGCATACACCAAAATCACCATGCATTTAGGGTAGACACATGCATTTAGACATAAAATTAGATACATTCATGCAATCTTGCTTGTACATAACAGGTCTAGGAAAAAAACTGAGTACCCTCGGCATGGGGGCAATGACAAGAGGGCCAACCCTAGTTTAGAGGAGGCCAAACACAAAGAGGATGTTGAAACATCAATAAAAGGTAACAGTGACAAATTTTGTGAACATTTACTGATTAATGTTTTTTTCATTTTTAGGTCATACCTCTCCGCCAGTAGAGCAGCAGAAGTAGCCTTTTCCAGATCTTGCCTTCGTCATTGTTGATAGGCCAATAATTTTTAGATTCTGTTTTACCGCTGATGAAGCAACAATATAGACATCCTGAAGATCTCGTTTCTCCGTTGATGGTGCAACAGATCCGAACCTTTCCCCAAACAGATCAAATTTATAATCAAGTCTTGTTTCTCTGCTGACGGTGCAACCATACCTAATTTTCCTCAAGTCTTACTCCTTTGTATAGTTCAAGAAAAAAGAAAAATTACCAAAAAAATAGAGTTGAAAAAAATCAAAAAAATTAGAAAAAATCAAAAAAAATCAAAAGTCGAAAAAAATCAAAAAATGAAAAATGAAAAAAAGAAAGTCGAAAAAATCAAAAAATGAACGAAGTGAAAATCAAAATGAATTTATCAACTTTCATCGCCCGAACCAGTCCTCCGCTGATGGAGTGGCAAGGTACAAGCTATCGCCGTCCTCTGATCCTACTCTCCGCTGATGGTGTAGCCAGTTTTAGGTCGGAATTATCAAATCTTGCTCTCCGCTGATGGAGTTGCTAGGTCCAAGCTCCCGTCGCCCTCAGATCCTGCTCTCCGCTGATGGTGTAGCCGGTTCTAGGTTGTAATTGTCCAATCCAGTCCTCTGCTGATGGAGTGACCGGGTCCAAGCTCCCGTCGTCCTCTGATCCTGCTCTCCGCTGATGGTGTAGCCGGTTCCAGATCGTCATTGTCCAATCCAGTCCTCCGCTGATAGAGTGGCCAGGTACAAGCTATCGTCGTCCTCAAATCTTGCTCTCCGCTGATGGTGTAGCCGGTTTCAGGTCGTCATTGTCCAATCCAGTCCTCCGCTGATGGAGTGACCAGGTACAAGTTATCGTCGTCCTCAAATCTTGCTCTCCGCTGATGGTGTAGCCGGTTTCAGGTCGTCATTGTCCAATCCAGTCCTCCGCTGATGGAGTAACCGGGTCCAAGCTCCCGTCGTCCTCAAATCTTGCTCTCCGCTGATGGTGTAGCCAGTTCCAGGTCGTCATTGTCCAATCCAGTCCTCCGCTGATGGAGTGACCGGGTCCAAGCTCCTGTCGTCCTCAAATCTTGCTCTCCGCTGATGTTGTAGCCAGTTTCAGGTCGTCATTGTCCAATCCGGTCCTCCGCTGATGGAGTGGTCGGGTCCAAGCTCCTGTCGCCCTCAGATCCTGCTCTCCGCTGATGGTGTAGCCGGTTCCAGGTCATCATTATCCAATCCAGACCTCTGCTGATGGAGTGGCTAGGTCCCAGTTGCTGCTGTCCTACTTATCCGCTGATGGTGTAGTAGGGTTCCAGTTAATATTTCTGTTTTCCTGTTGATAGATCCAACTTTACTGATTTTCAAGTTTTCTTTATTAATGTTGTAGCTAGAAAACAAATCAAAAAAGAAAAAAGAAGAACAAAATCAAAGAAAAATAGAAAAAAGAAAAATGAAAAAATGAAAAAGAAAATGAAAATGAAAAAAAAATAAAAAAATGAAAAAATTAGCTTTCAACCAAATTTTGATCATGCCTCTTCGTCAAAGTCGTAGCTTGATCACAAAAAAACAACTATCCGATCCTGCCTCTTCGTCGATGTCGTAACTGGATCAAATTTCCAGACCTTGCCTCTTCGTCGGTGTTATAGCTTGGTCAAATCTAACTTTCGGTTCTGCCTCTTCGTCGGTGTTGTAGCTGAACCTAATTCACTAACTTCCGGTCTTGCCTCTTCGTCGGTGTTGTAGCTAGACCAAATTCACTAACTCTTGATCCTGCCTCTTCGTCGGTGTTGTAGCTGGATCAACATTACTAACTTTAGACCATGCCTCTTCGTCGGTGTTGTAGCTTGGTCAAAATTCACCAACTTTCAAGTTTTATCATTGTTCTAAAAAAATGAAAAGAGAAAAAAGAGAAAAAAAAGGAAAAAAATATGAAAAAATAAACAAAAGCAGAGAAAAAGAAAAAAAAAGAAAAGAAACAAAAAAGAGAGAAAAGAAGAGAGAAAAATTGTCAGTTTTCTGATCTTGCCTCTTCGTCAGAGTTGTAGTTGGATCAGACATCAGAACTTTTACCTATCGGTCTTGCCTCCTCGTCAGTGTTGCAGCTGGATCGAACTTTGTAGACCCTGTCTCTTCGTCGGTGTTGCAGCTGGGTCGAACTCTCTTTAGGTATTAGCTTATTACCAATAATATAGCAAGTAGAACTCGGTTTGGCTTCCCCAACAAACAACCCCCATTTTGAAGGCTTTGCTTCCCGAGAGTGACAAGCTGGATCAACCAAAACAAGAAAGAAGACATGCGCTGAAGAGAATGAAGATCTACCAAAGAAAGAAGATGCGTCAAAATGAGAGAAGTTTAGCCAGATAAGACAAAAATGTGTGCTTTTGATCTTTGCTTTGTTCTCGTTTCACAAGAACAAGCAAAGAGGGGCAACTGTAATCACTCATTTTTGTACGGGTTTTTAGTATTTTTAGTATTGTTTTAATAATATATATAAATAATAATAAAATTAATAAAAAAGCAAAAAAAATGAATTTAATAATAAAAAAGGGGGGAGGGGAGTGGAGCACAAAGCTCCACGTCACCCTCCTCACCCCTATAAATAGGGAAGCAATTGAAGGAGCAAATGGCAATTGGAATTGAAATTGGCAGCAAGCCAATTTGAATCGGCATAAGGGCTGGCCGAATAAGGGAGCTTAGGCTCCCGGCTAGCCTAGGATCGGGGCAGTGTCCTCGGTCCTAGTCGGTTCGATCGGGGTCCTATTTTAGGTCCGATCTAGTTAATATTTTTAGAGAGGTCGTGGTAGATCTCGGTGGGGTCCAGTCGGGGTTCGTCATTCGAACTCCTAGTTAGGTATATTTTCTTTCCTTTTTATTTATGTTGTAATTTTCATATTTTAATGAAGTAGTAGTTAATTTAAAATTGTGTTTTTAATTTGTATGTTTATTTATGTTTTAGATCAGTATGTTTTAAATTTATGTTTTATATTAATATTTTATTTGTGTTAGATTTGTTTTATTTATGTGTTAAATTAATATTTATGTATATATGTTTTAGATTAGTATTTTATTTATGTTAGATATGTTTTTTATTTATAAGTTAGATTAATATTTATGTATGTACGTTTTGGATTATTATTTTATTTATGTTAAATATGTTTTTATTTATGAGTTAGATTAATATTTATGCATTTATGTTTTAGATTAGTATTTTATTTATGTTAGATTTGTTTTTATTTAAGTGTTAAATTAATAGTTATGTATGTATGTTTAGATTAGTATTTTATTTATGTTATATTAGTATTTTATTATGTTAGTATTTACTCATAATTTTATCGCAATGTATTTATTTATATTTGCCAGGTTTTTTAAGTTTGCATAATGAACATATATTTTGTCAATGGGTGCCCTTTTATTCGAGCGTAAACGAGGCCAGTATTAGCCGTAGTGATAGTGGTTGGACGTTTACTCTCGAATAACGGGGCCTTTAAAATTTACTCGCACTCGTAACCAAATTTTAATTTAATCATCACTTTAATCCGGAAAGTTTAATATTAATAAAGTGGTAATTATTAAAGTACCAATTTTGGGCGGTGTGGGGGTGCTAATCCTTCCCCATCCGTAACCGACTCCCGAACCCGATATTTCAAAATCTCTGGTTTTCTACGGTGTCCGGTCTACCTTGAGTGGCCGGTGGCGACTCCAATTTTAAATAAAATGCGGGTTTTCTAAAAACTCCACGCCGAAGACAATATTTTCCAAAAAAAATCAAAACAACATTTTTTAGCGAGAAAAAACATCGCTACAGAAAGCATTAGCGTTTTCCCCCCACTTAAAAAAAACGGGTTTATATGCCAAATTTTAAATGCGTTAAAATAAACGCGCAATTATAACCGAATGTTAATTTAATAGTCACTTTAACCCGGAATTTCTAATATTAATAAAGCGGTAATTATTTTAAAAAGCTTGACTCTCTTCTTGTTTTCGAAAAACAAAAATTTGTCCCAGCAGAGTCGCCATCTGTAGCAATGTCCTTTTTTCGCTAAAAAAGTAGGTTTTTCGAAGGTGTTTGTGATTTTTTGGATA
Organism: Hibiscus mutabilis; assembly: GCA_019671005.1. Classification (NCBI taxonomy): domain Eukaryota; kingdom Viridiplantae; phylum Streptophyta; class Magnoliopsida; order Malvales; family Malvaceae; genus Hibiscus; species Hibiscus mutabilis. The sequence continues at coordinate 9,242,433 of CM033735.1, read as the reverse complement.
TAAAACGTTTATTCCGTGGGATTTTTAAAAATCGCATTTTATTTAAAAATTGGAGTCGCCACCGGCCAGTTAGGTAGGCCGGACACCATAAAACCAGAGATTCAAAAAACTGTTGGGTTCGGGAGTCGGTTACGGATGGGGAAGGATTAGCACCCTCACACCGCCCAAAATTGGTACTTTAATAATTACCGCTTTATTAATATTGGATTTTCCGGATTAAAGTGACGATTAATTTAAAATTCGGTCATAATTGCGAATAAATTTTAAGGGCCCCGTTATCCGAGAGTAAACGTCCAACCACTATCACTACGCCTGATACTGGCCCCGTTTACGCTCGGATAAAAAGGCACCACATTGACAATTTATATCTCGATATGCAATATTAGTGGCAAAATATATAACATGGCAAATAATTTAAATGCAATAAATATTAACATGACAGAATACTAATCTAACATAAATAAAATACGTAATTAAAACACACATATACATATCAAGCTTAATAGTAGATAAAAACAAATTTAACATGTCACAATAACAAGGCATGAATAAATACGTGTGTAGACAAAAACATATATTTCAAGAAGACATACATATTAGAAATAAAACATATTTCAACATATATAGAACAATATATTATACATAAAAAAGAAGACACACTAACACGTAACCTAAAGGCCAAGAGAACATACAATACATACAAAAAATACAAAACATGTTGTGTACAAGCCAACTAGAACATAATAGGCGTAATACGAATAACCGAACAAATACATAAAGATAAATAATCATCATGAACTTAACACACATATACATGTAAGCATAAAAATACAAGGCATATACGAGGGATATATATTAAGGTAAAAGACTACATCAACAAATACGATTATAATACGAACATAAATATTTACATGGAAACAGGACTGAAATGAAAAGAAATAAATATCAGTGGTAGAAATTAAAAGATAATAACATGCGATTTAGGGACGAAATTGCAAAATAGACAGAACCTAAAAGGATCAAAACTGTAATTAGACCAAGGGGCAGACTCGAAGTGAAAAATCCAAAAACGCGGGATGGCTAAAGGAGTAATTTTACCATTTAAAACTTATTCGATGTAATTTGAGGACTGGATTGCAAGATTTTTAAATATAAGGGGGACTGGAATTGTAATTATACCATGCGGCGAGACAGAAACGAACATATTGAAAACGAGGGGGGATTTATTATGTAATTTACCCATTTCACAAAATAATAACACCTATAAAACCCCCTTTTTAGGCCGGAACCAAATTTTCCTCATTTCTTCCATTTTTTCAGTTTTATAACAAGCCACTCTTTCTATTTTTCTCTCAACTCATCCTATGAACCCAGAATCCGGCGGCCGACCGTCGTCTTCTCCGCCGCTAGCCGCCACTAGCCGGCGCCAGCGAGCCCCAAAAACACACCAAAATGAACCTCTCATTACCCTCGACACGAATCCGAACTTGGATTCGGAGAAAAAGCCTTCATTCATCCTAGATCTAAGAAATACGAAACGTAAAAAACCCCTTTTTTGTATTCAACCCAAAACGAAACCAAAGAAAGGACCTCCCACTCCTTTCAGTTCACCATGTTCGGCTTGAGAAAGCCGAAGAGGCTTATCACTAGTGAGGGGAGATCCACCGACGATGATGGTAACGACTTCTAACCCTCTCTTTTCTATTTACTATGTATCTTTTTGTATGCATGCAACAAAGTAAGAAAAAAGACGAGTATTTACCACTGAAGACTTTTTTTTGTATTTCTTTCTTTTCGATTACCACTTTTTACTGCCTTACAAAATGTTTGTTTCATACATATATGCCTGGCTTTTGGTTTGGTACAAGTAATATATTATCTATTTCAGATCTGGACTGCTACAGACATAATATTTCTTTTCTTGTGTTCTGATGTGTCTAAGCGCGGTGGTTGGAGATCGGCATGGTGAAGCATGGTGGCGGTGTGGGGGTTCTGTCTTCGGCCAGAGGTGTTCTCGACCGTTAGATCAGATCTGATCTAACGGTCGGGCTGGCTTGAAGGATGAACGGCCCAGATGAAGCCTCGATTGGTGAAACGGCTCCATATCGTGATACGTGTGGCTCAGCAGTCGAGGAATTATAGCGCGTGGGGCTCACGCACGCGTGGGATATCGAAGAGTCCGCGCGTGGCACTCGAACAGTCCAGACGTGTAAAGCAAGCGGCCGGCCAGATATTTTATCCCTGCTTGATCATGGCCGTTGGATCAGATCTTGATCCAACGGCCCATAGTTATCTGCACCAAAATAATTAGAATTAAATAGGGTTTGGGTTTGGGCCAACCGGGCCTTGTAATAATATTAGACTTCAGATTTGTAATGGGCTTGGACTATCAATTTATTCACTTGGGTTTAACATTTTTGGATTTTATTTTATATTAGCCCAATAATATTAATATTAGTTATAACAACAATAATAATATACATACGGTAATACATACGTATATACCTATGCAAGCATTAATTAATATAACATACTAGCATACATACATATATAATCATACACATAATTAACATAACATCTACACACATTATCCGTAAAAACAAATACGCTCGTACTAACTATAGATACATGCGTGACACACATACCGTTAATACGTACACATACATAGTTTACAATATACATGCACACATATATTAATAACACTCATGCACATAATAAACACGTAATATAATATAATACAAAGTATACATGCAACACTAATATACTAATAATTATACTAATATGTATTTACAGACCAAATAAAATGAGTGATTACACCCAACAATGCTTCGAATCGAATTACTGGAATTGCTAGCTCAGCTCCTCCTAACTGAAACAAAGCACCCAGACAAGCTCAATCTGGGAATCAGTGGAAATAGAAGGGCCCTTATTCGAATACTCAGACTCATTAGGAATCTCGAGCCCCTGCTCGTATGTACCACATTCGTGGTAAAGATGATGAAGAAGCTCCCAATGTTATCGCAGGTACCGTTGAGTTAAATTCCAGTCCTGCATATGCTTTAATTGATTTGGGGTCTACCCATTCATTTGTTTGTTCTGCCTTGATCAACAAGCTAAAATTAAAACCCGAAATTATTAAATCAAATCTTGTATTTTCGAATCCATTAAGGGGAAAACACCCATTAACTTGCGCCACAAGCAAGCTCCCTTGACCATTCGAAATATACCCTTTCCCATTGATCTATATGTTCTACCTTTTTTTGTGAATTTGACTTGATATTTGGGTTAGATTGGTTAAGTAAACACGAGGCCTAGGTGGATTTCCAAAATAGGAGATTGTAACTTTGGGGTTTATGGAAAGAATCCATTCTCTTAATAGACAAGAAACCAACTTCAATTTTTGCTAATATGATTCTCCAAGATGAAATTGAATTCGGCTTGCCTAGCATGCCTGTTGTTTCTGAATTCATTGATGTTTTTCCCGAGGAACTCCCTAGTGTCCCTCTGACCAGAGAAGTATAGTTCGGGATTGAAGTTTAGGCTGGAACAGCTCTGGTGTCCATTACACCCTATAGAATGGCACATGTCGAGTTAAAAGAGTTAAAGAAGCAGCTTCAGGAGTTGCAATATAAAGGTTTCATACGGCCTAGCACTTCTCATTGAGGTGCTCCAGTCCTGTTTGTAAAGAAGAAAGACGGGACTATGCAGCTTTGTATTGACTATCGTCAGCTAAACAAGCTCACTATCAAGAACCGATATCCCTTGCCCAGAATTGAAGATATTTTTGATCAACTTAGGGATGCTTCCGTATTCTCTAAGATCGACCTTCGATTGGGGTACTATCAAATGAAAGTGAAAGAACAAGACAGCCTTTCGTACTCGATATGGCCATTTCAAATTCCTCGTAATGTCATTCAGGTTAACGAATGCTCCATCTGCTTTCATGGATCTCATGAATCGAGTATTCAAGCCCTATCTTGACAAGTTCGTGGTCGTATTCATCGACGATATCTTGGTGAACTCTTGGAATAAAGAGGAACATGTTGAACACCTCCGAATTGTCTTGCAAACACTCTGAGAACATCAATTGTATGCCAAGTTCTCCAAATGTGAATTTTTGTTACCAAAAGTTTCTTTTCTTGGCCACGTTATCTCGGATGAAGGAATCAAAGTCGATCCAAGCAAGATTCGGTTTATTCTAGATTGGAGACCTTCGAAGGATGTAAGCGAGATCCAAAGCTTTCTCGGTTTAGCTGGGTATTATAGAAAGTTTCTTAAGGGCTTTTCCTCTATCGCTGCAAGCCTTTCTAAGCTTATACGCAAAGATACGCCTTTCGTTTGGTCGGAGAACCAACAACGAAGTTTTGATCAACTTAAGCAAGCTCTGACTCATGCCTCGGTACTCATCCAACCAGAATCGGGCAAGGAATTCACTATTTACAGTGATTCTTCTCATCTAGGACTCGGTTGTGTCCTGATACAAGAAGGGAAAGTAATTGCTTACGCTTCAAGGCAACTGAAGCCACATGAGTCTAATTATCCAACGCACGATCTAGAACTAGCAGCTATCATGTTTGCTCTCAAGATATCGAGACACTATCTATACGAAGAGAAATGCAATCTATTTACCGATCACAAAAGTCTCAAATACCTCCTAACTCAGAAAGACTTGAATCTGAGGCAAAGAAGATGGCTTGAATTACTTAAGGATTACGACTTGGTTATTGACTACCATCCGGGGAAAGCAAACGTAGTTGCTGACGCCCTTAGTCGCAGACCAAACTCAGTTAACTCTTAAATCTAGAATTCTGATTAAATTCATTTGAATCGTGTCTTTTCGTGTTTTGCAAATAATGAATCTAGAGCTTTCTTAAGCTACAAGTTACCATTCGAACACTCTTTGAAAAATAAACTACCATTCGAATAAGAATTGTGCCTAAAATACATGTAACCATTGAAATTGAGTCTTTCTTAGCTTGTAAGAAAGCATTCGAATCAATGACTTGTTCTTCAAGAAATAATTCGAATAATGCCTTGTATTGAAAGAAATCTATTGAAAATTATTCTAATGACCTTGTTAATTCTTTCGTAGCTACTACGGGTATCAATGCTCATTTTTGACTATACAAGGGCAGGAAATTCTTGTCTGAACTTCAAGTTCAACCCAATCTAGTCTCGAGGATCAAAGAACTTCAACAAGTTGATCCAGATCTTCAAAAGATCATATCTAAGCTTGCTTCTGAGTCTAGCTCTGACTTCTCCCTCAAGTCAAATGGACTCCTCTATTTCAAGGATAGAGTCTGTGTTCTTAACAACGAACAATTGAAACAGGAAATGTTGCAAGAAGCACATCAAAGTTCTTTCTCGATCTACCCTGGATTGGTTAAGATGTATAAAGACCTAAAGCCACTATACTGGTGGCCATGCATGAAATCTGCAATCACGGACTTCGTATCCAAGTGCTTAACTTGTCAAAGAGTTAAAGTCGAGCATCAAGTTCCTACTGGACTGCTCCAACCTATTGAACTTCCCCAGTGGAAGTGGGATCGAATTACTATGGACTTTGTCACCGGTCTTCCTTCTACTCCAAGAAAGAATGATGTTGTATGGGTGATTGTTGATAGATTCACTAAATCTACTTATTTCATCCTTGTTCATATGAATGTGAGTTTGAAAACCCTTGCTGAGTTGTACATCCGTGAAGTGATTCGGTTACACGGTGTACCTACAGCAATCATCTCTGATCGTGACCCTCAATTCGCTTCTCAATTCTGGAATTCTCTACGGAAAGCTCTAGGAGCTAAAGTACATCTTAGTACGGCCTTTCATCCTCAATCAGATGGCTAATCTGAGAGAATCATTCAAGTGCTAGAAGATATGCTTAGAGCCTGTGTTATTGACTTTGGGAAGAATTGGGAGAAATCCCTACCTCTTGTAGAGTTTGCCTACAACAATAGCTATCAATCGTCTATTCAAATAGCACCAGTCGAAGCTCTTTATGGTAGAAGATGTAGAACTCCTCTATGTTGGACCGAATTGGGATATAACAAGATTCTAGGACCTCAATTGCTTCAGGAAACCGAAGAACAAATCAAGATCATTCACGATCGATTGAAGGCAGCTTTTGATAGACAAAAAACGTATGCTAACTTGAAAGGGAGAGATATCCAGTATGCTATTGGAGACAAAGTATTCCTAAATGTCTCACCTTGGAAGAAAGTGCTCAGATTTGGAAAAAAAAAAAGGGAAACTCAGTCCCCGATACACCGGACCATTTGAAGTTGTTGAAAGAATTGGTCCAGTGGCTTATCGACTAGCTCTTCCTAGAGAGTTCGATAGAATACACAATGTCTTACACGTTTCAATGCTCAGAAGGTATCGATCTGATCCTTCACACATTCTAGATCTCGAAGAAGTAGAATTGAATCCCGATTTGTCCTACGAAGAAGAACCTATTCAGATTCTTGATCGGGAAGTAAAAAAGCTTCGGAACAAGATTGTTCCCCTTGTTAAGATCTTATGGAGAAACCATAAGGTGGAAGAAGCTACCTGGGAATCTGAAGAAGTCATGAGGAAGCAATATCTTCACCTATTCGATTCAGGTAAAAATTCAAGGACAAATTTTCTTTTAAGGAGGGGGAAATTGTAACACCCTAAACTGGGCCTAGGATTATTGCTATACTTTTTTGAATCCCTAAATGGTTAAACAAGTTACCTTGAATAGGATCCAATTAAGGATCAAAATGTAAAAGCAATGAAACTTAAGAGCCGAATTAAAAGAGATCGAAAGATAAATTTAATTAAGGATTTAATTGGAAGGTTTAAAGAACAAAATGACCAAATTAAGGTGACCAACTTACAAACTCTAGTAAATAGAGAGAATGCATGCTAAATTCTTAATATCCTACAAATGCCCTTGATTTATCTTTGATTAGTGGATAAATAAGGGATAATTTGATCCATTCATTAAGGGAAATTGAGGATGAATCAGCCAAACCTTTCTCATATTCCCATTTTACCGATTCTAACTAGGAGAAAAGAGAGAGAAAGAAAGTGAAGGGGAAAGCTTGATATCCATGGCCATTCAACTTGATTTAGCTTCAATTTAAGTCTAGATAGCTTAGTAAGTAAGGTAATTACTTGATTCTCTTGTGAATTTCATGTTTGAGTTGTTTGATTTGAAATGGAATTGTGATTTGAGTATATAGATGCTGGAAATTGTATGAACATGTAATCGACTCTTGTGAAATTGCTAGAATTGATCTTAAAATTGTTGGATGAAAAGATTAGGTTGAAATGCATGCTCAAATGGTTGTGCTAGATGCTGGAAGTGAAGAACTAAAAGCATGAAATTAGAATAGTCTAGCTTGAAACTGTTTCGTTGAATTGAAATTGTGTAAACATGCAAAATTAAGCATTGTAACCAAGTTACTCTGTTTTGGCTGCCTAGAATAATGAATTAACATTGACTAAACATGTTTAGGATGTCGTATGAAATGAATTATAGGGCCAAAACATTGGTTAAAATGAATTTAAGGAATTAAAATGAGAATAGGTGCAATCTGCCCAAAATTGCTCTGTTCTGGGCAGTAACTTTGAAAATTCACCAAAATTTGTATAGATCAAATCCAGGGCTGAAATTTTAGTCACATTATTCTTATTATGTCTACTTTCATTAGGTGAAAACAAAACCTAAAACTGGGTCCTATGTTGGAAACTGTAAATAGAAATAATTGGACAGTGCAAACTGTCCAGGCAGTGCAAATGCCCTGTCTTTGAACAATAAACTGTATTAATTGGCTAAGAACTAAAATGCAAGCCTTCTATGATCATATAGAAATTTTTTTACCTTTCCAACGATATAAATTAATCGAAATTCCGACAAACAGATTAAAAGATATGACCATTTAAAGGGACAGTGTGCAAACTGCCAGGCAACAGTGTCCTGGGCAGTTTGGGACTGTTTTTGCACCTAGAAGCAAACTATTTCTAAAACAGTTTTGGGACATTGTAACCTGTCCAGTTATATCTTAAAATGAGGTAATAACAATATGAAGATGAACTAGTAAGAAATGCTTAAAAGAAAGCATAAAAACAGTAGCTAAATGTTAGGTACAATGTGGTAACATTCCTACTATATATATGTGACATTATGTGCTTGTTTTGATAAATTGTATGTGTTATGCTTGCTAGACCAAGGGCAACAAGTTGTGGAAGAGGAAGATAAGAGTGGACATCCCAAAGCAAGAGGCAAAGGGATTTGGATACAAGACAATTGATTAGCTAGGAGTATTGTGAGTGTAACTATCCTTAGGGTTAGGACTTAGGTCCTAACCAACCTTGCTATTGTCTTAATGCAATGTCATTGCCATGTAACATGACTTAATACATATTTGGCTAATTAAGGGAAGAATGATATGAATGACAACTTGTTTGATGCCATGTTCTGTGTGTTTACTTGATTGTTAAGCAAATGAAATGAAATGCTTGACATGTTGCATTGCTTATGCCAAAGGTAAGAAATGGCATGCTTGCTTGGAGAATAAGGTATGCACATTGCATACATATGCATGTGTTTTTGATTGATGTACATGGCTGGTTGAAATGAAATGAACAATGGTACCACTTTGTATTCATGCCATTCGAATGGCATGGATAGATTTTGCCTTGGGAGTTAAGACTCCATAAGCCTAAGGGATTGGCCTTTGAATGGCATAATCTTGTATTGGATAATGAATTGTATAAAGCTTGAATGAAATGGATAATCAACAACCTTGGTAGCTAGTTTGGATAGATAGGAGGGCATGCCTTAGAATCTTGAGCTTATTTTGGCACTACGGTGCATATTGGCATGACGGTGCATTTTGGCACTACAGTGCATTTTGGCCCGACGGTGCATTTTGGCACTTCGGTGCATTTTGTTGAGGATTTGATTATCTATTGAACTAAATACCAAGGGTGTTATAAGATGAATTAATAACTTGAAATGAACATTGTTTGCTTTAGTGGTGTGTTGTGAACATTGCTTGTTTTGTAAGATTCTTGAATGAACATCCTTGCCTTGAAAGATAACACATGAATGGTTGTATAACTAGTTACTTCTCATGAAAGAAATGTTTAGATGATGACTTTGAGTAAGAATGCCTGCTTGGTAATTGGTGTATTCGGTTGCTTGTCTTGTAAGCAAGATACTAGAATAGCATATGGGTATATATGATGGATGTTGCTATGTTGATTGTGTGATATGTGAAGATTGCATATGTTACTCCTTGAATTCGAATGGTATGTGTCATGTAGAGATGATCTTGAATTTTTTGAAATACATGTAAACTTGGATATGTATGTTTGGAAATTGGCTAGATTTAGTGTTACCTCACTAAGTACATAACTTGTACTTACCACTCTACTCTTCATTCTTCCCATAACAGATTAAAGACATTATCAAGAGGATATCTTGAGATCGAAGCAACATCTTGAAGCAAGCTTGAAAGTATGATTTCATACTCTTTGTATACTCCTAGTTTGGTGGCACTAGAACTTGTAATAGGTAGTCTTGATCATGCATTTTGTTGTGTTGTTAAGACTAGTAAATGCAATGTTTTGTTGGGCCTATCATGTAACCTACTTTGATGACTTTAAGCTATGTATATAACTATGTTGATATGTATATAATAAGCTTGATGCTGCACATAATGTGAAATTAATACAATGAATGTTGAATCTTGTTTCATTTGAACAATAGACCAATGTTGTATGATCATGCATTTGTTCCAATGGCCATTGATATGATTCGGCAATGTTGAGATTGAAGCTAAGGTATGTTCAAGCATGCATTATCAATATTCTAGACAAGGATGCCATGAAATATTATGACTTGTTGAAAAAGCAAACAAATGAAATGTACTAAGTGACCACCTTGTATCATTCGAATAGGGTACATGAACTTGTAATAAGAATGAAAGTTGAATCATGTCTAATGGTAACCTATTGTGAAGTATGCCACACTTGTTATTGTTGTTTGAATGATGTACGTGTATTGAATGAAATGGAATGAACCATTCTTGTAACCTATGGATATTCGAATGAATAAGGATGCCTTGAAATGATTATGTTGATTAGTTAAATAAGTAGTATCTTGAGATGCAAGTAAGCTAATTGAGTGAATAATGCTATGCTTAGTTCTTGCTAATGGAATGTTTATGTGAGATGTAAATAAGTTTGTTAATTAAGCATGAAAACTGGTAACTTAGAATATAAGTATGTAATGAAATAAATTAGTACCTAAATTAGTATTCTAAGAATGTTTGTTTTGATTAATGTGGATTACTTGTATGACTTGTATGGTTGTGTTTAGGTTACTTGCGTTGCAAGTTATGTATACCGAGGTTACTTGTTTGACAAGTAACATATCTTTTGCTTTGCTTTCGCTTTGGTAACACTCTTGAACTGGATTACGGCTAACCCGGGGATGGGGTGTTACATATCAGTTATTTACCAGGTTAATCTCGGGTTCAGGTTCATATTAGGTCGGATGTAGGTCGGATTCAAATCCAAAAGTTCTAGGCCTAACTCGGGTTTAGGTCAACACCAGTTCAGACTCGAATCGATTTCGGATCACCACCACCTCGAGTCATAAGCAGTTATGACTCAAATCGATTTCAGTCAGTTTTGCAGGTTGGGTTAGCTTCTTACATCCCTAAATGCGAGTCTACTCGTCCTTGATGCCCCTTCACATTCCTTAGGTTTTATTCTGCATAGAGACATTCATGGTCGTCCTTACACACATGTAAGAGGCTGGTTGCGGCCTCATATTTATATTTTAAAAAATGATAAGAAGGATGAAAAATACATGTTTAGAATACAAAAACAAAAAATGGAAAGCTCTCATGCTCTTAAATTTTTCCAAAATCCTTTTTGATGGCTTCCTTCCATGAAACTAGAAAATGTAGAGCTTTTCTTGAAGCTCAAATGATGCAGATAATGATTCTTAGCTCAAGAATAATTATTCCATCTTTTCTTTTCTTTTCTTTTCTGAATAAAAGAGTCGCACAAGACAAATGAGACATACATTTGTCATGTTCTCATAAACCCTCACGTGAAGATATAGGGAATTAAGGCTTGTGCAGCCTTGTTTTCCAAAAGGCACTAATTACCCTATAAGTCCTACCTCCTCTGCCCTTTATTCAAAAACATCATTTCCCCTCTAAATTGGACACAATTCTCAATCCAGTAAGCTCACATTCAACCCAATAAGTCCAATCATGCTTACTAATTGATCCATCCATGTCTCGAGTCAACATACTAACATTGATTCAAAATTTGAGTCGCTACTTAATTAATTGACACCCAATTTAGTCAAATTCTTAAATAGTTATAAGGGTAAATTACGTAAATTATCACTGAACTTTACTCTCAAACTTATTTTGGTCACTGAAGTTTCAAAATTTTTAATTTACTCACTGAAGTTTAGACATTGAACATTTTTTGTCTTTCTTCTGTTAGCTTTTTGACAGTGTCCATTTACCGGCGAGCGGTAGAAAGCTTCATCCACACGAGGAAAGCAATATAATGAGAAACAGGCTCCATCCAATGGTGGAGGAGGGAGATAGATTAGAGAGAAACTAAAAGATTTTTGCTCGATTTGTGGACTCCGGGGCACTTTCCGATGAAATAGAGGTCAAATTCGAGCTCATGGGGGCCAGGCGAAGCGAATGGTGAAATTTGGTACCAAATGACGACGACGATGAACGATGGAGTGACCAAAACATTCAATGTGTAAACTTCAGGGACAAAAAACGTTCAATGTCTAAACTTTAGTGGGTAAATTGAATATTTTAAAACTTTAATGACCAAAATATGTTTGAGATTAAAATTCAATGATGATTTACTTAATTTCCCTAACTATATATATAATTACTAACTTTTTGACTAAATTATCCCAATGTTATGTTACTAAAAACTCTAGTATTATTTTATTCTCGAGATAAATATATTTAATGTCTTATCTCATCTAAATGGAATGGTTTAAGACAATCACCCAGGTTAGAAAAGCAGTAGTATCCCAAGAAATCAGGTACAAGTCAATATAATCGGCTTTTTCTCCCACCTTTAGTTGACTTAAGATGCCAAATTTCTAAGATCGAACCTGCTTCCCGGTAATTAATACCTAACTCGTATTTTACAAACTAAATTCTAAGGTAGAATTTCAACTCAAATTTTCAAATCCCCATGATTTTAAATTAAATAATATCTAAAAACTCCAGAAATTTTCTCAATAGACAATTTTAATACGGATGGCATACACCGTTACACATCATTAACAATACATACAATTAATTTTTTAGTAACTTTTGAATAATTATTAAAAATTTTGAAGGATTCGACATATAATTAATTATATTTTAAAATAAAATAAAATATTAAGTTAAATAACCTTTCATCAAATTTTAAATAATATTATTCGTAGTGAATTTCAAATACGTTACAGAAGCATTATTTAACTCTTCAAAGGTATCAAACACAGATCCATAAGTACACAAATATTAGACGCAGTCCATGCCCCCGGACAAATCATAACCCGATGCATTCCTCGGTCACGTATTCTCCATACCCATCATTATTTTCACCGGGTGGCTAACTACTAACTCAAGCTCTAAATTTTTTTATATTTTCACAAAAACTTCTATTTAATTTAACCACTAAATTAAATTATATAATTAATATATGTTTTAATCAAACTAATATTTAACTTGAATTGCGATTAAGTTTTTTTTATAAAATTATTTATTTAAATAAAGCAAAATTATATTAGCATTTAATCAGTTGACATATATATTAGATTATTCTAAAAATTATAATTATTTTTCCACTTCATTTGGGAATAAAACAAAATAATTATTTATTTATTTATTTATTTATTTTTATAAAATTAATATTAAATTATTCTAAAAATTAAATAAAATTATATTAGCATTTAATCAGTTGACATATATATTAGATTTAAATTTATATTAGATAATTAATTGATTAAGTTTCTTTTTGAATATTCAATTTGTTATGTTAAATATAAGTTTGGGTGAAAAAATAATAAATTAGGGATTTGACTTAGTGGTTAGGCACTTGGTCCTCTTATATATAAGCCCTATTTTTTATTCCCTCATTATTTATTTGTACACTTTTATTTTCTTTGGTTTATAGCAACTTAATTTTTAATGGCCGATAATTGAAACAAAAAAAACAAAAATATTAGTCATGATTTTGTCAAAAAGATTTAATGGCAAAATAGAAAAACGAATAATTTAATAATCAATGGTATTGTTTACCTTAATATTTGTACAAGTCAGATTTTTACGATCTTGTTCCTTTGGAAATTCGAAAAAATAACCGATCAAAATAACCAATAAAATTAACCGAGTGGATTGGTTTAATCGGTTATAAACTGAAGAGTGCTCTCCCCATGTGTAGAAATTATATCATAGGTCCGGCTCGCAACGTCATCCATGGTCTCAATCAATAAAAAATATCAATTTCATTAATTTTTTCCACGTCATATTTTTACCAAGTAAATTTTCAATTATATTTACCGTAAATTAAATTAAAAATATGATATGAAAAAAAATGGATAGTTTTTATTACTTGGGACCATGAATGACGTGATGAGCCGACCTATGATATAATTTCCCTCTATGACTTGTGAGAGGATTGAAATTTATAGGTATAACCGTTAGAGAGATATTTAAGCTACTGTTTCCAGTATGATGCTTAACGTTTATTCCAGGTTAAATTAGTGTTTAATACTCCCTCCGTCCCACTTAATATGTCCCTTTTGTGTTTTGAAATTATCCTACTTAAAATGACTCATTGAAAAAATCAAGAACTTTTACAAGGCGCATTCCCCTTTCTACCATTTCTTTAGTTTTCCAACAAAATAAAATTCAACTTTTCAAGGATAAAATTCGTTTCAATTACTTTTACATCACACCTCTTACACAAACTTTTTCTTCCTAAAATTCGTAAAAAGTCAACAATGGACATATCAAGTGGGACGGATGGAGTATTTTATTTCGTAATTCAAATTAGATTTTTTTCGTCAATGGTCGTTAGAAAATATTTGTAATCACTAATTTTTGTCCCAAAAAGAAAACTCTTTATTTTCATGTTGCAATAAAAAGGCTACTGGTTATCTTGCTTATTTTTTATTTAATAAAAAACAACATAAAACCAAAGAAACTAAAAACACTAGAGATCTTATGTCATATTAAGTTGAGTGTGTTGGCTATATATATTACCCGATTAAAAGAAGTAAAAGATGTAAGGGATTTAATGGGTTTAGATTACTAGCATCATGCTTCCTTTGTCTCATTGTTAGGCTATTACACATTTTGATATTATTAGAGTATTTTATTACCTTAGTATCATATAACTATTGCATGGTGTTACCGTTTATACCATACTATTACTATTATCATTATAAAACAACTCTGAAAATATAAAAAGAAGGTTAAAATTAAATAAAAAAATAGCCCAAATATACATAGCACAAGAGTCCATTTACATTAAGCCCAGAAAATTAAAAAAATACATATTTAGCCCGTTTTGGGCCCAATAAAGCCAAAACCCAAATATGATAATATCTAAAAACCCTAATTCCTCATTGCATTTTTTGCGCAGCCCATTCCCTGCCATCAGATCTGGCGAGATCTGACGGTCCAAGATGAAGCAGGAGGGGCTCTTCATATCATCACGCGCCGCACGCGCGGCTCATCATTTTCCCGCGCGCTCGTGCAGTTCAACAGCACGACCCTCCAACTCCCGTGACCATTTACATTCTAGCCACACCAGCGCCACCTTGACGCCACGGCAATTGATGCATTCCACGACGACCGTCACGCTGGCAGGAAGCTGGTCCCCTTTCCATGACCGCTCGGCCACAGTGGCACATACAACAAAAAGAACAAATTAATAGAGAAAATCAGAAGCACAAATAACATAAATGTCAGAAAACAATGCGAATTAGGGGGCAAGCCGGCAATTGCAGAGGTGCACAACAACATTCTAGAGAAAACAACAACAACCAATAGGATTTTTCTGCAATTTTAATTCTAGTTGATAAATACATGTAATTTCGGGCTATATAAATCAAAGCCCTAACTTTGTAACAAAAAAATGGAAGCATACTGGAATATTCAGAAAGGAATAGCAAAGAGGCAGCAAAACCTCACATTTACAGAGGTATAACATCTCCATTTTACATTTCAAGCATTTACATAAAGAAAAGCATAGAGATTTAGGGTTTTCGGTAGTTCTTACCCTTGTAGTATTCCCCCTTCTCTCGCGTTGATCTGTCTCCTCCTTCCCTTTGATAAGCCTTAAATGGTGAAACGGAGTGAAGACGACCTCATAGAAGGCCTCTAACCCCGGTGGTCCCCTTTTAAAAAGAAAAGAAAGAAAATAGGTCTCTTTCAGTTCTGTTTTTGGCGATTTTCAAAAGAAATGTTCAGATTTTGAGTGAAATAGGCTCAGATCTGTGTTCTAGGTTAAAATAGGGTTTTTGGTGACTTTTGAGGCTTGCCGGCCACCGTCGAACGGTGGCTGACGCGGCGGTGGAGCCGCTGGAAACTGGGATATACAATCGTATTCTGGGCAGGACGGCGGCGCGAATGAACATCACGGCGGTGTTCATCCCCTGCCCAGAGAGAGTTCAGAAAGTCTGGGGGGTTAGGTTTTGGGTTATAACCTTTTTTCTAATTTTAGTTAAAATGTGTGATATATATTGTTTTAACATTTTAAAAAAAAGGGAAATTACATTTTAAGCCATTCCGCCTCCTATTCACATTTTAAGGGGTTCCGCGTTTTTAAACCCTTTCCATGGTCCCTGGATATTCGTTGTGTCTTGCAATTTGGTCACCGTCTCAAGCTGGTTGTTTATTTTCTTTTAATTTGTCCCCTTATTTTTGTTTTTCATTCAATTAGGTCCCATTTACAGTCTTATAATGTGATATTGCATGTTCTTTTAACTTTTCAGCTTAAAGTTATGATTAATTAGTTTAGAAATGCGTTAATGTGTATGAATTTTAGTTATTTGAATGCTAGAGAATATAGGCTAATATTTTGATATTCTGACATTTTGGGCCTTGTTAGTTTGTCGTAGTCTTAGACTTTAGGGTTTTAGGCCCATTTTGATTTGGTGTTGAGCCTTAGCGTTGAGCCTTAGCTATCCTAGTTAGCTTGCTTCAGGCCTAGGATTAGGTGATTTTGGGCTTTATTGTGGGCCTAGGTTATAGATAGCTTAATTGGGTTTTAGGCCCAATTTAGGTTAAGCTTATGGACTTAAGTTTTAGACTTAGTTTTTCATAGTTTTAGGCCTTGTGTTGTGGGCTTTTGGTTCGGGTTTAGTAGAGGCTCTTTAGGCCTTAGAATTTAGGTATAGGTGTTGTAGTTTGGTACTCGTGTTTGTTGGGCCTAGTTACTAGCTTTGGGCTTAGATTAGATTTAGATTAGTTTAATTAAATCAAATCATGTGCTCGTCTCATAGGGGCATGGTTTCGAATTAATTAAGTTAATTGTGGGGCTCGTGTCTTTAGGGTTAATCAATCTAGGGTTAAATACTAGACCCACCTGGATTAATTAGACCACTAAATGGTTTCTCTCATAATTTGGGCCTTTTAGGTTAGGTCTTGGGTTAGGCCTTGTGTGCTTTTCTTTTGTGCCTTTGTCTGCCATTCACTATTTGCCATTCATGTGACTTTAACCATTTCGATCGCACGTAAATAATTTGAATTATAAGAGAGGAGGTAATCAGTAGTTCTGATATTTGTGTCGTAACAGTCCGAGCTTAAAGGATGTTGACCAAATATTTGAATTAATCCTTACCGACTCAAAGCAGAATTAAAACTGGATGAAGTCATTACACCATTCTTTAATTGCTTGCACCATGCATAAAGGTGACGTACGAGATTCGAGCCATAAATTAACACGGCAGTCGGGCTTATTCGATGTCGGTTTAATCTATGGTCTGATGTATTGTCAAGCTTATTAATTAAATGTTTAATTAATTTAAACCCACCAAATTGATAAAGCCCGTTCAATTAAGGTCACCGAATTAAATTCCTTTCAAATTCTGACAATTTCTTTTGATTAAAAGCAACAAATATTTTGGTACCGATTTTCGGGCGTGATGGGGGTGTTAATCCTTCCCCATACGTAACCAACTCCCGAGCCCTTTCAAAATGAATCTTTGGTTTTATAGTGTCCGGCCTACCTCATCCAAGTGGCCGGTGGCGACTCCCAGTTTTCAATCAATTTTCAAAAGCAAAAGAATTTTAAAAGGAATCCTTTCAAACCAAGATTACAAAGAAATGATTTTGGGGATAACCCGTAGCACTGAACCTATAATTTTTCAAAGGGGATTTTCAAAAGAAAAAAACGTCGTTACAATATTGTCATTCAATTATAACATGGCAGGTGGCTTGTTTTTTATTTATTTAATTTCTAAATTTCTTTAAAAATATAAACTTATTAAAAAAACTCCAAAGTTTTAATTTCTTTCAATTAAACCATCAAATCACATCTCCCTCACCGTCTGACATCCCTCATACATCGGTGGTTCACCGTTCACCACCCAAGCATCGAGTACCTCATCGTTTGGCATTCTCTACCCTCCAATCGTCGGTCAAAAGCTCAATCGGTCTCTTTTTTCTTCATTGTTGGATGTTCATCGATGGAGCAATTGATGGTTCATTCATCGATTTTCGATGACAAGATGATGTAATTTTCAGCCGTGGGGGTTCGACGAAGGCAAGGGTGACTGGTTGTGGTTGAATTGGTGATGGGATGGGGGATTTAGTGATTTAGGATTTTTAGAGAAATTCAAAATTTTAGTTTTTTATTAAATTAAATATTTTATGAGATTTAAAAAGTACAATTTAAAGAAAATGCCAAAAAAATATGCCACGTGTCGTATTTTTATTTGATAACATAATTTTTTTAACGTCTGGCACGAAAAATCCTGATTTTAGTTATGAAATGAAACATTAGACACCATTTTAGCTCAGAATAAAAGTTAGGTACCAAACTAAAAAAAGTATAATTTGAACACCTTTATGACGTTTATGCCAAATTTATAAGAGAGAAATTACTCTTCTTGTCCGGAGAATATATTTTGATTGGTACTGAAGACCATATTTGTATTATTATTAAGGTTGAACTATTGAAATGATCGCCTCTTATTTTATAAGTGTTTGTTTTTTGTCATCAATTTTGAGAAAAATATATTTTAACCACTTACGTTATCGATTTATTATATTTTAGTGATTTACGTTGTTGATTTACTATATTTTGGTCGTTGAACTGTTAACTCCCGTTAATTTTAATTTCAACGGCCAATAATTGAAATAAAAAATGTAATGTTAATGACGGTTTTGTCAAAAAAAATTCAATGGCCAAAATAGAAAAACAAATAATTTAATGACCAATGGTGTTCTTTACCCTAATACTTATACAAGTCAGATTTTTACGATCTTGTTGGTTTGGAAATTCAAAAAATGATAACCGATCAAAATAACCAATAAAATTAACTGAATGAGTTGGTTTAATCAGTTTTGAACCGAAGAGTGCTCTCCTCTATGACTTGTGAGAGGATTGAAATTTATAGGTTTAACCGTAAAAAAGATACTCAAACTATATATTTTTCTAGTTTGATGTGTAACATTTATTGTAACAACCCAAATTTTGAGTTTGCAAATTTGGGCCTTATACCCAATTTATATGGACCTTATGGTTGGGAGCCCAAAATCCAAATGTTGGGTTTGGGCCTTATAGTAAATAAATAAATAAAAGAAAGAGATAATAGGTGGATAAGATTATTTTTTTTAAATATGGCTGGTGATTTGATGGAGAGAGAGAAAATGGGAGAAGATATTTTGGAAGAGAGAAAAATGAGGGAAAGAGAGAAAAGGTATGAGGGGGAGACTTTGAGTCTCGATCTACCGCCGGCACCATTAGAAAGATCTTGCCAAGACAAGTCTAACGGTAGTCGCCGTGTCGTTGTCAGAGTTGTCGTTCGTCGGAGTGGGAAGAGAAAGTTTCGGGGAAACCTCGTACAGAACGTTCTAGTCGTCACCGCCGCAAATAGAGGCCACCATTGGAACCAGCAGCCGGAGAAAAGTGGGACTAGAGCTCGCCGCCGCCGTCTGACCACTAGAAGGCCTATCGCGCGCCACCGACGAGAGTGGGCATACACAACAGCAGGCAAGTACACACCGTTACAGTGCACCGCGCCACACTAGATCTTGCACCCGGGTGCATGTGGTTCTAGGTTCAACGGATCACAACCTGTAGGTGTACAGTGGTTACTATGCGCCTGTGCCATACTAGACCACTAAGGGTTGACCAAATCGTTGATCGGCATTGACCGACCATTGAATTTTTCTGGGGGATCCTACCTGGGGTTTTCTTGATGTTTCGGATCCAATGGCACAGTCTGTTTCGCCAAATTCAAACCCGGTAAGCTATTTTTACGCTTTTGACCCTTCGAATTCTTTAATGTATGTGGGTAAGAAATACTTGTGATATTATTTGGTATACAAGGATTATTCAGGATCAAATATCGGGTCGAGTGGAATATTAAGAAACCTTGGATGAGGATTTTAGCGCTATCGGCTTAAGGTTAGTGCACCTCAAACTCATATTGCTTCAGGAGCATCATAAATGTGATTGCTTTGCGAGTTAGTGTTTACAAAATAGGTAGACGCTAATTAAGCATGTTTAGAGACTGGTAATTATGAGACTCGATATTTATGAGATGCATGATGATGCTATGAATATGATGGGACTAGTGGAGGCTTTAGAGACCGTGTAGGGTCGTTTGTGATGTTTGTGTGATATTTGATTGATTGAGATAATTGTGATACTTTGTATGATTGTTCGAATAGATTGATGTGATTCATTGGAAATCATACTTTAGGGACGGATGCTCGATTAAATGATTATGATACCGGTAAATAATATTAATTAGGGGAATACGTTAGTAAACCAACTCTAATTACTTTCATAAGCTCCAGGGATCGAGTAAAGTGTTGTAAATCGTAATTCAAGGAAATGGTATGAACCCGTGAATAGGGTATCGGTACGAGCTTTAGTTGTACCGATACGCGATTAAGGTCCTTATCTGTACGGGTTGACCCGTACCGGTAATTAAAGAAATCTAGGTTTTCCAGTAAGTAATATCTGTATCGATACGCGTATGAGTATCGGTACTCGAGGCACCATATCGATACTCGTGTTCGAGTATACCCACGGAATGAAATAATCTACAATACTAATAAAAATGGGAATTGACGCGAGATATAAATGAGATAACATGATTTAATAATATAATTAATAAGGATGATTAATGTACACTTCCATAATGTATTAATAAGTTGATAAACTTAATTGGATAATTTGATGGTATTAGCAACCGTATGGATCCTTGGTGGGTCATGTGATGTTATGTGTTGTGTGGTAAGTGTGTCCTTGCTATGACTGATATGGACACCTAGATGATTGATTCATCTTGATTGATGGGTTCGGATACCATGTGCGACAAAGAGTATGTTGCAACACAATGGTTGAAGATTCCTGAATGTATGAACCCGAGGCTTAGTGGGATCGAGACTCATTCGAAGATGCTTGATGAGAGATTCTGAGCATGGGTGTATGTATCCCGATGCTTAACGGTACCAGGCCTCACCCAAAGAGTGTATGTATCCCGATGCTTAGTGGAATCGAGCTTCACTCAAAGTGTATGTTCCCGATGCTTAGTGAGACTAGACCTCACTCTTATATGGTGGTATTATGTTTATATGCTATGTGAAGCCTATGTGCTTGTTTTTGATATACGGATAGGGCCTTGTGTGCCACGTATAATGGTTGATATGATGAGAGCATGTGTTTATGCAACTAGTAGTAGCGTCGCGTGTTTATTTATCTCTTCTTATTGCTTGTACTAGCTTGCATGCTTATGTTTATGATTAGCATGAAGTATAGTAGAGTAGATGTGTATCATTGAGCTTTGTAAGCTTAACGCTCGTAATCGTTGTTTCTGTGCGTAGGTCAATCGTTAGATCGTGGGTTCGTGAAGCACTATCAGTACGGGATTCCAGCATGCGGAGGCTTTCAGAGTATGATACTTGTGTTTAGTGTGTTATGTATTCATAAAACCTTACATGGTCAAGTTGTATTTCTTATTTTCGATATTGTATTAATCAAGTCAAATGTTTAAATATTTTAAATTAAAGTGGAGCTCTTTTGTAACTATTTTAATGATTTATCTATATTTTCAACTGTTGACTTAAAATGATTTTGAGAAATAGCTTGTTTGGGCTAAACCTAGTTTGAGAATTTTATGGCTTTTGGTTTGTGCTTGAGGCCCAAATGTGACATTCGGGTCGAGGGTGTTACATTTATTCCATGTTAAATTGGCGTTTAACGTTTTTTTGTAATCCGAATCAGATTTTTCGTTAGTGGTCGTTAAAAAATACCGCCATCCAATTATAATATGACACATGGGTTAATTTATTTATTTATTTATTTTCTAAATTTCTTTAAAATATATAAATTTCTTAAAAAGTCCAAAATTTTAATTTCTTTCAATCAAACCCTCAAATCAGATCTCCCTCACCGTCCGACATCCCCCACATGTCGATGGTTCACCGTTCACCTCCCAAGCATTGCATACCTCACCGTTCAGCATTCTCCACCCTCCAGCTATCGGTCGAACGACCAATCGGTCTTCTTTTTCTTCATTGTTGGATATTCGTTGATGAAGCAATCAATGGTTCATTCATCGGTTTTCAAAGATGGGATGATGTAGTTTTCAGTCGTGGGGGTCCGACGAAGGTAAGGGTGGCCGGTGGTGGAAAGGAAGAATTTAGTGGTTTGGGTTTTAGTTTGATATTTTTAGAGAAATTAAAGATTTTGGTTTTTTATTAAATTAAAGATTTTATGAGGTTTAAAAAATAAAAATTAAAGAAAATACCAAAAATATGCCAAGTGTCATATTTTTATTGGATAACGAAAAATTTTAACGTCTGACATAGAAAAACCTAATTTAAGTTATAGAATAAAACGTTATGCACCAATTTAGCCCGAAATAAACGTTAGGTACCAAACTTAAAAAAGGCATAGTTTGAGCACCTTTTTACATTTAAACCAAATTTATAAGAGAAAAATTACTCTTATTGTCCGGAGAATATATTTAGATTGGTACTAAAGACCATATTTGTATTATTATTAAGGTTGAAATATTGAAATGAGAACCCAACAAGTGATCCCAGTGAAAAAGCGGATGGTGTTCATCCTGTGAGACTCGGTTCAATCGCGATGTCTGTGAGGTGTGTTAAAGGGTTAAGAATATCTATGAACAAATACTACCTTGTAATCACCTTTAGACTATTAAAAGAAACTATTAAAATGATCACCTTTTATTTTATAAGTGTTTATTTTTGTCATTAATTTTGAAAAAATACATTTCATCCACTTACGTTCTCAATTTATTATATTTTGGTCACTTACGTTGTTAATTTACTACATTTTGGGTTGTTGAACTGTTAACTCGCGTTAATTTTAATTTGACCGCTAGTTTATAATGAATACTATTTGACCCCTAAACTTTAAATGAAATATTATTTTAACTATGAAATTTAAGTAAAATATCAATTTGACCCCTAAATTCGACCAAAATCTCTCATCACCGATAGCTACTCACCACCGTCTCCAGTCACTACTGGTCGCCACTGATCTCCTGAACACGAATATGATGTTCGTTTCACTAAAGAGGTCTTGAACACAACAAACCTAATTTAAAACCTTTCAATTTCCTTTAAATTTAAATCATAATTATAATTTTATCATTACTTTTTTTAAAAAAAATGAGAACACTAAAAATCTAAATTTATATTAAAATATAATACAATTTTTTTTAATATTAATAAAAGTGCAAAGCCCAACTAAGATGCTTTTAAGGTAGATCAAAGGCCTTCCCAAAAATGTAGCCCAACCTCCATTCAAATTCAACCATTGGCACCCACCTTGCCTACAACCCACTCAATGATCAATATATACACCACCACCATATCTTGGCCTTTTGGCTGTCTTTGCTTCATCTCAACCCCAAATCTATTCAGAAACCAGAGGAAGAGAAAAGTTAAGAAATCATACTTCATCAACAACAACAAAATGGTTAAAGAGAGAGCAAACACAGCAGATTGAAAGAGAAACATCAACAGAAGAAGGCCCTTCTCAAATTCAATCCAGAAAGCAATAGCAAAGAAATGCAGTAATAATTTAGGAAAATAATACAAGAGGAAAACCCATTTTTTGTTTTTCTCTGGGTTCATAGTATTTCACTGTAAGATTTCTGTATTTTTTCTTTCTAATTTTTTCTTTGTTCTTACGTGATGATGGATTTCTTTTTTATTTGGATTTTCAGGTTCGTATTTGCTCAGATCTTAAGGTCGGGCAACCGATTCCTATCAAAGTTTCAAAAACATTTTCACAACATCTCTTAAACAAAGACTGCAAATACCCAGACTTTCTTTTCATCATCTCTTTGATTTTCACAGCATAAACCACCAGATTGGTTGTTTTTACTTTCTTCCACAAAAAATCGTTTTTGGGTCTTTTGAATTTCTTTCTTTCTCTTCAACTTGGATTTTTTTTTAGGGGTAAGAAAACTGAAAACTGAAATTTTTTGATTTGTTTATGTTGTTTTGATGGCAGAGATGGAGAAAGAAGAGAGGAGCCAAAGAGCATGCAAAACGATAGAGCCGGAGGTGTTTTTACAGTGGGGGAACAGAAAGAGGCTAAGATGTGTGCGAGTTAAAGACCCTCAAAAGATCTCCCATAAATCGAATGCTATAGTTCGTAGAAGAATAACTTCTCGGCTTTTGGATAAAGAATCCTCCCCTTTTTCTCAATACAGTCATCGGCTCACCAGGTTTGAAGATCAGCGTTCTTTGGAATTTTTTAAAAAAAATCATGGTTTTTCTTGGCTCCTTTTGATGGTGTGGAAAAACATGAGATTTTCTTTGTTTTCAAGCATTCTCTTTCGTTTTGGGTTTTTTTTGTTACCCTTTTCTTTGATTTCTGAGAAGCTGTTGGGTTGGACTAAGGGGAAAGATATTGAATTTTGTTTTTGTTTTTGTTTTCGTCCCCAAATCAGCTGGAGATGGCTACTTTTTTTTTTTCAGAAGCCATCTGCCAGTGATCCAGGATTTTCCGAGAAAATGACTAAATGAGGTTGCAGACCTCGTTATCCCCTGTTTGGCTTCTCGGAGAAGGGAAGGTTCGATTTGTCTGGTCTATAGCGTTTCAGTTTCATGGATACTGTTTTTGTTCTCTCAGCAGCCAAACATGGTGTTAAGAAAAACAAACCGGTAAAAACTGTGAAATTTACACTTTTTGAACATTTGGTTTGTAGGAATTCCGAAGCAGCTATACTCCGACCAAGTACACCAGAGCACCGGAAAGCGTCGTCGCCGGAGAAGGAAGACAGGTACTACACAACAAGGGGATCAGCAGCAGTAGTGGGGTTGGAAGAGAATGGGAAGATTGCAGTGGATAGCAGCAACAATGGAGAGGACAAGAAAATAGCAGTGTGGCCAAAGCTGTACATCACATTGTCAAGCAAAGAAAAAGAGGAGGATTTCATGGCAATGAAAGGGTGTAAACCCCCACAAAGGCCTAAAAAGAGAGCCAAAATCATCCAAAGGATCTTACTTGTAAGTAATCCAATAGATTGCTGGAAACATATGATGGTGGATAAGGTTTTTCTTAGAATTTTGGGTTCAATTTTTGCAGCTGGTGAGCCCTGGGGCATGGTTAACTGATATGTGCCAAGAAAGATATGAAGTTAGGGAAAAGAAGAGTTCTAAGAAGGTAACACATTGTTTGGTTTCTCTTTTTTTAGATTTTTATTGTTGTTTTGCAGTTTTTGAAATATATTGTGCAGAATTTACATGTAGGTTCATATTTTCTCTTTTTGTATGCAGAGACCAAGGGGATTGAAGGCCATGGGGAGTATGGAAAGTGATTCAGATTGAAGATGATATGCCATGCATCCATGGCGGCAGCAGCAGCAGCAGCAGCTCTGGTCTTTTGGGAGTATTTTTTTGCAGTTAATGTTATTGTTTGTTGCTGAGGTTTGGTGTATAGAAGTTGAAATTTTCAATTCCATGAATGAAAATAATTGTTCTTCTCACCGCCCAATTTTTTTACTGCAAAGAAATGCATGTGGCTCTCTTCTTTCTACCTTTATTTTTGGTTATTTTAATATATATAAGTTAAGATATACATACAGTGTAAATTTTTTTAAGTTTTACACGTTTTTTTGTTAGATTGAAAAAATAAATGGTTTAGATGAATTTTTTATTTTTTTTCAAATAATAATCTTCGCATATTATAGTGTTAATTTTAGTCATTTATTTCGCTTGTCCAACGTAAAATTTTAAAAATTTTACACTGTGTAATTAGATTATATCATTGTATAAAACTTAAGTAGTTTTACATTAGTCCATAAAAATCTTATCTATCTATTTTGATCATTTAATGGTTATAAATTAGTGTAAAATCTTATCTATCTATTTTAATCTATTGTACATGAAAGATTATTTTACAATCTATAACACTTTCAACAATATTTTTAAAGCCGAGACACATGTATTCTGTCTTGCTATAATATTTTAATTTAATATTAAAAATAAATGAGGACTTCATGTTTTCTTTTCGTCTTCAAAAAAATAAAGATTACATTTTTTTTTTTGTCTTCAACATGCATGCACTGATAGGTAAGCCGGTGTGGGGGTGGCATGTATGCAGGTGTCACGGGGCTAGACTTCTGAACTAGCCTAACGTGCGGCCTTAGTCGAGTCCTTAAGACGAACGACTAAGTAAGCCTGAATACTCACTCTGGAAGATCGAATACTTCCAAGGAACACAAACACAAGATCGTTCCAAGAGGAACTGAACAAAAGAGGAAGGCAACAAGAACAAAAGAAAGAACGCTCAAGAACGCGAAGAACACTACAGAGTGTTTTTAGAGTAAATGTCAAGTGTATTACTCAAATGATGGATGAATACAATTGAGGTGTGGAGGCCTCTATTTATAGTTGAATCCCCATACAATGAACGGACGAGATCAAATCACACTAACGGCTAAGATCGAAAGCCACCTACCAAATCTACACTAACTAAGGAAACTCTATCACTATGAAATTATTTCCTTAAGTTTGTGTTTACATTGAGGGATATTCTTATCCCTTGGAATATTCCCTGGTAAGATGCCATCTATTAATTTACCAGGCTCAATGTATTTGGGCTTTCTTTTAGTCTCCAACGATCGGACCAAGTCAGGTGGTCTTCTCGGCAAGCCTAGAACCTCTTGGGTTGCTGGTTGCGCATCTGTCTCGGACCCAAATGTGAGGGGTGTGACACTCTCCCCCACCAAATCCGGCGATGCCCTTATCGCTGTCTCATAAAGGACTTCGCTTGGTTGATCTTGGATCTTCTATGGTACCTTGGCTTGCTCCCAACTCAGAATCGGGCAATGATGTTCCCCCATAAGAACGACTCCCCCCATAAGAAGGGCTCGACTCGGACTGGGTTGTCTTCCCATACAGACTGCTCGCCTTGGTTCCTTCCGCCATGTGACTTTTCCTCACTCCGCATCATTACGCACATCTCGATGAAGTTTGAGATGCACCTCTTCTGTGGCATTCACTCTAACCGGCATCAACCCTTCCCTCGTGAAGTTTGGTGCCTCGTTGCCCATTGGCAACTTTTCCCGCATTGACCCTTCTTCACACTTGAAGTTCAATGCTTCTTTCACCTTGCCCAAAGGTGCTTTTTCCACGGGCCTCATGTCGCTAGCTGACTCGGGCAGCTCTTGCCCCACTAAATTAGTCCCTCCAACAGTAGCCCCCAAAGCGATGTCTCCTTGGCTTGGAGCATCCTCGGCAAGCTGAATGGCAGCCAGCGTCTTGGTTCATTTACCCTTGTCTCGGTACGTGGGCACAACACAACGTTGTTTGCGATCCAAAACACAGACGACGTCGGCACAAGGAACGATGAGAGCATCTATACGGTCAAGGAAGCTTAGTCCCAAAACAAAATCAAAGTCATCTAAATTGATTACCTTGATGTCTTCCTTGCCCTTCCATTCACCAATCTGCAGCTCAACCTTCCGTGCCGTTCCAACAATTGGAACTTCTTTAGCATTCACAGTCTTGATCTTTCCAGTTGAACCCACAACTCTAAGACCAAGTTTGTCGGCAACCTTCTTGGACATGAATAGATCGGTTACTCCGGTGTCCACTAGAGCACTCCTCGATCGTCCCGCAATGTTGATGTCGACAAACATCAACCCTTTCTACTTGCATACTCTCGCCTTAGCAGAACTCATAATCATCGAACCAAGTCTCGCAGCCTCGCTCTGTTCGGGCTCGTCCACCCCCTTGGATGGCTTGACTCGATGTGGGCATGCTCGCAACTTGTGTGGCCCCTTACATTGGTAGCACTTTAGTTGCTTTTCTACCCTCGGCTTGATCGTTTTGACACTCGCAATCACACCAAGTCTCGTCACTTCTTCTTCCAACTATCGGACTCATTGCCTTTGACAGCATTAAGACGATCATTCTGGGGGCAATCTTTCATCATGTGCTTCCCTCCGTAGGTGCAGAACACAAGACATTCCCCATTCTTGACTCCCCCACCATAGCCCTTGCCTCGGGGCTTGAGGGACTCTGCTGTCTCGAACTCGGTTATGGATTCTGCGGCGGTCATAGCCTTGGAGAGTTCCTCGACTCCCATCCTTTTCAGCTACATTTTGGCCCATCGCTTAAGCCCGCTTTTGAAGACAAAGAGGCATTCTGCTTCAGTGATGTCTGTGATTTGGAGTTTGAGTTCAGTGAACCGTCTAACATACTCCAGGATGGAACCTTCATGCTTGAGTTCATGCAACTTCTCCCGAGCCTCCTGTTGGGCGTTCTTTGGGTAGAATTGTTCTTTAAACTCAGCCTGAAACTCTTCCCAAGTCCCGATGGGAATATCCTTGCTCTTCTCCTCAAAGCATCTGCATCGCCACCACAAAAGTGTGACGTCAGTTAAGTAAACAGAAGTAATGTTTACCTTATCCGCATCATCCTTGATGCCTGTAGCACGAAAGTATTGCTCCATGCTCCACACAAAGTTCTCCACGTCTTGGGCTGATCTACTAGTTCCACTAAACTCCTTCGGCTTTGGCACGTCCAACTTTGGTCTGATTGTTGCCGTGTTTAACATACTAGTCACGACAGCCTTGTAAACTTGAAGCTCTCCCTTGAGCCCCTTAATTTCCTTCATCATCTCTGCCTTCAAAGCCTTTAGCTCGGCTTCGAGTGCATCGCTCCATCTGTCCGCACTGTCGGCACACTGGTCAAGGTCTTGCACGTTGTTCTTTAGATCTTGTACGCTACTTTCGAGCTCCTCTCCCGAAGAGTCCAGCTCGCCAAGACGTACTCTCACAACGTCAATCTCCTCTCTGGCATCCTTTATGGATCCTTCAAGCTTTTCCACCCTTTTTTCCAGCGTAGGCACAGTGTTGCTCGAACTGTCTCGCTTTCCGTCGTCAGCCTGGGTCTCTGCACCCTTTTGTGTTGCCACATTCCCTCCTTTCTTTGCCATATCCAATCAGTGTTTTTGCTCGAACACTCGCTCTGATACCAACTGTCACGGGGCTAGACTTCTAAACCAGCCCAACGTACGGCCTTAGTCGAGTCCTTAAGACAAACGACTAAGTAAGCCTAAATACTCACTCCGGAAGATCGAATACTTCCAAGGCACACAAACACAAGATCGTTCCAAGAGGAACCGAACAAAAGAGAAAGGCAACAAGAACAAAAGAAAGAACGCGAAGAAAACTACAGAGTGTTTTTATAGTAAATGTCAAGTGTATTACTCAAATGATGGATGAATACAATTGAGGTGGTGAGGCTTCTATTTATAGTTGAATCCCCATACAATGAACGGACGAGATCAAATCACACTAACGGCTCAGATCGAAAGCCACCTACCAAATCTACACTAACTAAGGAAACTCTATCACTATGAAATTCTTTCCTTAAGTTTGTGTTTACATTGAGAGATATTCTTATCCCTTGGAATATTCCCTGGTAAGATGTCATCTATTAATTTACCAGGCTCAATGTATTTGGGCTTTCTTTTAGTCTCTAACGATCGGACCAAGTCAGGTGGTCTTCTCGGCAAGCCTAGAACATCTTGGGTTGCTGGTTGCGCATCTGTCTCAGACCCAAATGTACGGGCCGTGACATAGGGCTAAAAATATAAGGGAATTCCTGCACGGCAGAGATTCTTTTAATTACCGAGGAAATCATGTTGCATGCAAGGTTTACCTTGGATTCGAGAATGTGATAATAATTTTGAGAATTAGGTTTAAGAATAGGGTGGTTAAAGTATTAAAAAATATTTTAAAATGTGTCGAGTATTGAATTTGAATTTTAAATGGTTATTAAAGAGAAAGTAGGGGTAAATAATGGGGGGAATTTGTATTGTTTTGTGTGCTGACTTTTTGTGTTAAATATGTAAGGTTAAAGGTAAAATGTAGAGGAAAATTTGAGAAGAAAATTTGAGTAAATAGGAAGAAGAAGAAGGAGGAGAAAAATGAGGAGGAAATTTTAAAATTTTTTATAGTAAGTTGATTTTTAAATTTTGTTTTTAATATTTAGATTGTTTGTTTATTTTTATTTTAGAATGTTGTTGTTGTGTGTAGATATCCATTTATAATTTTAATTTTATGTTATTGTTTAGGGAAAATTCGTACTAATATAATATAACATTATGATAATTTTGATTTTTGTATTTTGATTCAAAAATATATATAGTTTTGAACATGTAGAGACAATGAGCAACGTGTTTATGATTGTTGTACATTACGATAGAAAAATTTTGAAAACTGATATCGGTGTCATATTTGAATCCGAAAGCACTACAAGATGAAAATAGGAGCTGAGATTGTTGGTTTGCGGTACCGAGGGAAGATATGTCATGATCCAGTCAGATATTCTGCAATAGCTCTTAAAGATGATATTGATGTTGGAATCATGATTGCAGGGCATGATTCAACAGGTATTCGAAGTGTTGAGTTGCATGCTAAGGTGAATGGGAGATATGACGTTCCAAACTCATCCAGAAATGTATTTGGAAGTTCTTCTCAAATGGATTTTGGCAGTGGGGTTGAGGACCATCCATATAGGTTTGGAGACTGTTTTGTTGCGATGTTGGAAAGTGGGACATCGAATGCATTTCATCCATATATAGGGTCTTCAACATTCCCGACTGTTGATCCAAGTGTTGGCATTGGTGTTAAAAATCTCCAAGGTCAATGGGGAGAAACACTTGTTGATTCTAGTGAAGACGAAAAAACCGCGGATCATGATTTGACTGGTGATGAGCTTGGCAATAAGCCTGTTTTTGGTGGTGGTTGAATTTGTTTTGGTCAGGGATGACATTATATGGTATGAACCTCATGCTCACATTAACTTAATAGATTACGATGCAATGAGAGCACCTGAATTCCCGATCATGCCACAATTAAGTTCGAGTACCTTTGATGAATTATCGGTTGGGATTCAATTTGAAGAAAATGAGGAAGCTACATTGGCAATTAAAGAGTATTCCATCAAAAAGAATGTGGACTTCATTGTTAAAGAACTTTGTTTGCAAAATGTGTTAAATATGGAAAAGATTGTAATTGGAAGATCTGAGTGTCTAAAATTCAAAGGAGAAATGCTTGGGTGATTGTAAATTGGTCGTCACACTTGTTTACAAAATTTCATCAACCAAGACCACCACCAATTGGAATCGAATGTAATATGTCACCACGTGAAGATGTTGGTTGAAGCAAATCCAAGGGTTACTGTTTCAACAATTATGTCATCTATTAAGCAACAATTTGAATATCAAATAGAATATGTCGAGAGTTGGTATGCAAGGGATAAGACACTAAAAAATGTGTACAGTAATTATGAGAAGTCGTATAATGAGCTATTGGCTTTATTACATACAACGGAATTATTCATTTCGGGGACCATAATGAGGTAAAAAACCTTGGATGCATGCAACCGAGAATGTCAACTTCTTCAAGGGAAGCAAATATTCAACCAACTATTTTGGGCGTTCAAGCCATGCATCAAAGACTTTCCATATTGCAAATGTATGATCCAATTCGATGGTACATGATTGTACAGACGATACAAACATGAAATGTTGATTTCTATTACACAAGATGGTGATCGAAATATCTTTTCGATTTCCTTCGCAATTGTTAATGTGAAGTCGGTGGGCTCATAGAAATTCTTTTTGAGTAATTTACGTGAGCATGTTGTCCGAGAAGATGGAGTTTCCTTGATTTTTGAAACAACAATAGGCATCTTAGTAGTAATTGATCGACCAACGAGTCGATGGACACCTCTGCACGCATATCCAACGTACTATGTATGCCATATTAGCAAGAACATTATTGAAAAGTAGAAAAATCCCCCACATTCGAAACGTGATTTTAAGCATGGGTAAGTCATTTTCATTTTTTCAGACTCAATTATTTATGTGTTATGATTTTTGTCGATGCTAAAAACATATATTATGAAACAAGATACAAACTATTGCAGCCAAATTTTGAGAGGAAGTTGGCAAATTAGGGTACGATGAAGATACTTGGGCGTGGGCAAACAATATCGAGAGAGAAAGATGGGGCCAATCGTATGATGAAGGTCGACGATACAAGCAAATGATAATCAATCTTGTGAAGTGCATAAATGGTGTATTAAAAGGAATACACCATCTCCCAATAGCAAGCTTGGTGAAAGAGACGTACTACAAGTTGACTAAGGTTTGGTCTGATAAAGGGTCAAAAATCCAAGATTTGATACATAGGGGACAAGTTTGGGCTCCTGATCTTGTGAAAAAAATGGGAAAAAAAAGTAGAACCGGTAAGATCGATGGTTGTTCACAGGTTCAACCTAAATTAATAGATTTTTGATGTTGTTGATTCTGTATGCAACAACGAAGGAGTCCACCACAATAAATTTCGAGTCGATTTTAGGCAAAGATGGTGTGACTGTGGTGAGTTCTAGGCATGGCGATATCCATGTAGGCATGCAACCGCAATATGTATGTTTATAGGGGTTAACCCGTACACATTTTCGGATGAATGCTTTAACTTGCACATGATAATAAATATTTACATATGTGAGTTCCCATCGATTGCAAATTCACAATATTGGCTGTTAGTGGAGCATGAAGAATGGTTACCGAATCCAGCACTCTATAGAAAACCAAAGAGCCGACCTCCATCGGCTCGTATCCATACCAATATGGATCTTTATTACAGGGAGGCAGGAGAACCAAAGAGATGTACGAGATATAGGGGTACAGGAAATTCCAAAAACAAATGTCCAAATCGACTGACTTACATGTCCTTGCCTCAGTGATTTCATTTCACTCTTCATGTTAAAACTAGTTTCTTTATATTTGTATTCGAATGAACTATGAACATTTAAATATTTTTATATTTGAATTGTTTGTATTTGTGAGATGTGTATTGAAAATAGTTTCTACTTTGAAATGTTATGTCATGCTTATTTTTATTGAATGTCGGTTTTAAGTTTTGAAACGTAAAAAAAATCCAAGGGCTTAGGCATCTTGTTAGGATCGAAATCGATCAACTGAATCGCCAAAAAGGTTGAATTTGTTTCCTGAATGAATTGGCTAAAACCGAAGAAATAGTGGACAATATCGCATGATGATTTTAGAGTGGTTCGACTACTCAACCTAGTCTACATCCACTACCTTAGCACACCACTAATAATTTTCTAATTCACTACTATGAATTCTTCCTTTTGAGGCCAAAGAGATAACCTTACAACCCTATCTTTTCAATGGCTAAGATAGAACCACTCTAGTTTTTCCTTAGGCTAAACTAGAACCTCTCCCTTTTACAAGGTAAATTTGTGTAAATAATAAAACCTCACAAGGTGGGTGTTTAAAAGAATTAAGCTCACAAAGAATGAGTACTAAAGATATACAATAAAGCTCACTCTATACAATATATACAAGAGAAATGAAGAATAAAAGACTTAAAGAATATTTCTCTTGATCATGAAGCTTGGGTATGTTCTCTTACCATCTTCAAGTGTCCAAAGCTTGCTTTTATAGTGTGGAATGATATTCTAGCCGTTTTTGGTTGTTGGAGATGTTTTGGAGCCGTTGGGAAGTCAAAAAGTAGAGTTTTAAATTCCCACCTGCACAGAGGTTTCGAAACCTTTACAAAGGTTTCGAAACCGTAAGGAGGATTTGAAAAAAACTAGTCGTTATAGAGCCCTAGTTTCGAAACCTTTCCTAAGGTTTCAATTCCATGCCATTCTACCCGAAAGGTTTCGAAACCATCAAATAGTGGTATCAAAAACGTCTTTAAAAACATGAAAATTTGGCTATTTTTTTGACTCTTTAAAGTATATAAACACAGTGGGATGAGTCAAAACATTATGAAAACATTTAAAACATATTTTCAAGTTTTGAGGACTTTTTGAATTATTTTTGAAATATTTAAGTAAGTCCAAAACATTTTTCACATATTTTGTTATATCAAAATATTTGCTCAACAATCTCCCCCTTTTTATATGACAAAACTTCTTTGAAAAAATGCTTTTGACAAAAGCTCCCTCTTAATTTTTTAAACATATCTCTCCCCTTTTTGTTATATCAAAAATATTTCAAAATAATGTTTGAAATCACTTTAAAGCATGATAACAATGGAGAGTAACTGAAATATTTGTTTCTTAAAAAAAGCTACCCCTTAATAAATGAATTTCATTTGAAAATTTAGCTTAAATACTTGACACTTAAGAAATTAAATTTCAACATATGGTTAAAAAGATTTAATAGCACATGATATTCAATGTATCCAAGACTTTTAAAACTTTATGCAAACATATGATTGAAATATGTTAAATCATACATGCATAAAACAATCAAAAGCAAAATAGGCAACCAAATATAAGTAATTAAAAGTATTATGATTAGAGGTTACCCATCTTCTTTACTTGTATGACTAGAGAATTTCCATATCTTTGTTTTTCTTGTCATTGCTCCAACACACCTACAAGAGATATTTACTTGATTTTTGGTACCCAAATTGCTTTGGATCTTTTGACATTAGTTTCAATGTCCCTAGTTCCCTTAGGAACCTATACTTGTCTAACCCTATAAGATTTTCTTTTCTTTATAGGACAAGTATGCAAGGAATGATCATGATAATGACAATGTGAGCATTTTTTCATTATGGGATAAGATGAATTATTTAAAATAATTTCATTTTCTTTTGTTAAGCTTTCAAGCTTAATCTTTAAATCAAGATTTTCTTTTTCTAAAACTCCATTGCATATTTTTGAAAACTCTAAATCATTTTTCAAAGTCTCATTTTGGTTTTCAAAAGAAAATCATTTTCAAAATCAAGTTTTGAAATTATTTTCTTAAATTTGGAATTCATGGTCTCAAATTCTAAAAATAATTCATCAAATGCATCTTGTAACTCATCAAAAGAATATGAATTTAATTCATTTGAGTTAGAAGATAACATGGGCTCATCGAGAGCCATAACACTATCCACCTTAGGTGTTGAGAGGAGGTTTGCACAAAATGAAGCATCATCTTTCTTTTCTTCCTTCTTGTTTCCATAGAGTTTCTCAAGGTTCTCCCAAATTTCTTTGGCACTTTTGCATGTGGAGACCTTCCTGGAAACATCTTCATTGAGGCCACAAAGAAGATTGTGCATAGCCTTTGCATTCAGTTATGCCTTCTTCGTGTCTTTCACATTTCTTCTCTTCTTCTTCTTCGAAACTTCCACATAACCATCTTCAATTATTTCCCAAACATCAAAATTGAGTGCTTTGAGGAAATATTTCATGACATTGCTCTATTGAAAGTAAGAATCTCCTTTGAAGAGAGAAGGACACGAGATAGAGCGGTCTTCTTCAAATCAAGCCATTTGAAATCTTGAATCGATGAACCTCGAGCAATCGATCTTTACTCTAGGATGCTAGTCCTTTGATGGAGACAAGACTTTGATACCAATTGTTAAGCCCAAAGTTGATCAACCGAATCGCGACAAAGGTTGGATTTGCTTCCCGAATGAATTGGCTAAAATCGAAGAAATAGTAGACAATATTGCATGATGATTTTAGAGTGGTTCGAATATTCAACCTAGTCTACATCCACTACCTTAGCACACCAATAAGGATTTCCCAATTCACTACTATAAATTCTTCCTTTTGAGGCCAAAGGGATAACCTTACAAGAGAAATGAAGAATAAAAGACTTAAAGATTATTTCTCTTGATCATGAAGCTTGGATATGTTATCTTACCATCTTAAAGTGTCCAAAGCTTGCTTTTTTAGTGTGGAATGATATTCTAGCCATTTTTGGCCGTTGGGGATGTTTTGGAGCCGTTGGGAGGTCAAAAAGTAGAGTTTTAAATTCCCACCTACATAGAGGTTTCGAAACCTTTACTAGAGGTTTCGAAACCTTAAGGAGGATTTAAAAAAAATAGTCATTACATAGCCATAATTTTGAAACCTTTATAAATGTTTTGAAACCTTTCTTAAGGTTTAGAAACCTTTCCTAAGGTTTCAATTCCAGGCCATTATGCTCGAAAGG
The DNA here is from genome assembly GCA_019671005.1 of Hibiscus mutabilis. Taxonomy (NCBI): domain Eukaryota; kingdom Viridiplantae; phylum Streptophyta; class Magnoliopsida; order Malvales; family Malvaceae; genus Hibiscus; species Hibiscus mutabilis. Next base: position 9,206,688 of record CM033735.1, on the reverse strand, counting down.
TTTCGAAACCATCAAATAGAGGTATCGAAACCTTCTTTAAAAACATGAAAATTTGGCTATTTTTTTACTCTTTAAGGTATATAAACATAGTGAGATGAGTCAAAACATTATAAAAACATTTAAAAACATATTTTTCAAGTTTTGAGGACCTTTGAATTATTTTTGAAATATTTAAACAAGTCCAAAAACATTTTTCACATAATTTGTTATATCAAAATATTTTCTCAACAATCTCCCCTTTTTTATATGACAATTTTTTTTTGAAAAATTGCTTTTGAAAAAAGCCCTCCTTAATTTTTTAAACATATCTCTCCCCCTTTTGTTATATAAAAAATAGGGAAAACTACCTCAGTGACCACCCAACTATTGCCCGCGACCTGTTTTGACCACCCAACTAAAAAATTTAAAATTTGACCACCCAACTATTTAAATAGACCTATTTTGACCACCGACCGTTAAAAGCTAATGTAAAAGTGATGTGGCCGTTAAAGTAAAATTTGTATAATTACATATTTGATCCTTGTTAGTTACCTATTATATCAATTTGTATAAATTATTTTTAAACACGTGTCACCACTTGATTGGAGGAAAATAAATATATTAAATATTAAAAAATAAAATAATAATTAGATTAAAATCATCCAATCGGGTGACGACACGTGTCATCACCAAATTTTATTAAATATTAAAAAAATAAAATAATAATTAGATTAAAATCATCCAATCGGGTGACAGCACATGTCATCACTAGATTGGTTGGTTAATTTTATTTATTTAAATTAAAATTAGGACTAAATTGATATAATAGGTACCTAACAAGGACCAAATGTGTAATTATACAAATTTTACTTTAACGATTGCATCACCTTTCTGTTAGCTTTTAAAGGCCGGTGGTCAAAATAGGTCTATTTAAATAGTTGGGTGGTCAAATTTTGAATTTTTTTAGTTGGGTGGTCAAAACAGGTCGCGAGCAATAGTTGGGTGGTCACTGGGGTAGTTTTCCCTAAAAAATAATTCAAAACAATGTTTGAAATCACTCTAAAGCATGATAACAATGAAGAGTAAGTGAAATCTTTGTTTTAAAAAAAGCTCCCCTTAATAAATAAATTCCATTTGAAAATTTAGCTCAAATACTTGACACTTATGAAACTACATTTCAATATATGGTTGAAAAGATTTAATAGCACATGTAATTTAATGTATCCAAGACTTTTAAAACTTTATGCAAACATATGAGTGAAATATGTTAAAGCATACATGCATAAAGCAATCAAAAGCAAAATAGACAACCAAATATAAGTAACTAAAAGTGTTATGATTAGAGGTTACTTATCTTCTTAACTTGTGTGACTAGAGCATTTCCATATCTTTGCTTTTCTTATCATTACTCCAACACACCTACAAGAGACATTTACTTAAATTTTTGGTATTCAAATTAATTAATAACTATTAATAATAATATGTGTTTAGTCCAAATCAGTATTGTATTGTATATATTAATTAATAACTATTAATAATAATATGGGTTTAATCCAAATCAGTATTGTACTGTATATATTAATTAATGACTAATAATAATAATATAATTTTTTACGTTAATCTTGCAAATGGAATTAAAAGCCTATTACATAGGCATCACATATGGAAAAAATAATATTCAAATTCAAATATTTGTATTACATAGAATTACATGAATTCATTTTCTATGCAATTTTTTTCCATGCCGGAGTGTGGTGGAATAGTAATGTCGAGGTGGTTGTCGATCACGTTGTGGCCTTTGCAGTGCAACATGTTCCTCTTCATCATTGTTCACATCATCTTCATCAATGCCCACCTCATATTTGTCATTGTTCACCTCATCAATCATCAGAGGCATAAAAGACGGTGTTGTAAACACATGGGACTGTAAAACGACGTATTCGACATGAAATTTATAATTGCTAGGATATTTGTTTTGATATAATAATTGAAAAATAGTTTTGGACTAAATTGAAAAGATTTCAAAAATTATTTTAAGTCCAAACAACTTGAAAATATGTTTGATGGGTTTTATAAGGCTTTGGATAGATTTAAAACGTTTTTAAAGTAGCCAAAACCAAGTTTTTAGCTTAACTGTACCGGTACAATATACCCCATATCGATACACTTTAGGGTTTCAGCTACAGTATTTTTCCAGTAGCCAAAACTTGTACCGGTATGGGCTTGGTCGTACTGATACAAAAAGGGTTCGTACTGATACGCTTTGTAGCGTATCGATCCCTATTTCAACTAACCTCAACTTCTATTTTCCAATGGTCTTTTAAATTACAGGCCGTATCAATACACTCCTAGTTTATCGATATGCACATGCCAATTAATGCACAACGACTCTTTCCCAAGAAGACCGAGTCAATATGGGTACACCGCGCATCGATACACCCTACACCAGAATGGGAAAATCAGCATGAAAATTAGCTCAAACGCCGCTAATTCAATCCCAACGGTCACCAACGGCTAGGAACTCATTTGGGAAGATTAAAGGGACCTCCAAGCATCTATGGAAGACAAATGATCCTCAAGTCAACATTCATATGATCAAGAAATGTCTTAGTGCTCAATTTGTCAACTTTCTTGTATAGAAAACACTTGCGAGCTTAATTGTAAATGTATGCTCAAGTGTATTAAGATTTGGGTGAGTGCTTTGGAGTGCAAACACTTACCTTTAAGAGGGATTTCAGTTTGCTTTGAATTTTCTCTTGTTAGAGAGGTTTCCTAAAGCTTGGGTTGTAAGCTTTGGAAGCTAGACTTGGGTTGTGAGTCTAGGTTGTAAAAGTTGCCTCTTAAGCCTTGAAAAGGGGAAGAATTCTTAGTGAATTGGTTGAAATCCTTGGTGAGGAGCTGAGGTAGTTGATGTAGGATTTGGTTAGAAAGCGGAACCACTCTAAATTCTTTGTGTCATTTTTGTCTATCTTTTGCTTCCACCACTAACACCCAAAATTCCACTTCTCCACCACTTGGCAAGCATAATGGTTGAGGGATATCAGGCTCTATAATTGGTATCAGATGATGGGATCCTTCTCTTTGAAATCATTCTTGAATCCCTCTTCTCTTTGGAATCTTCTTCCTTTGTTGGACCTCGTGAATCTTTTGAATCTCTTGTCAAACATAGTCATCTCTTTCTCTTTATCTTCTCCATCACAATAACTCTATTCTTTTGCTGATCTGAGAGCAATTCCAAATTTCTTCTTTTCCGCTTCCTTGTTCTTTTCTTCCTTCCCTTTAGACATCATCTTATGTGTAAGCAAGGAACCAATGAGCTCATCCAATTTGAGAGTCTTGAGGTTCTTTGCTTCTATGATCGTCGTATTCTTTGATTCCCATGATTCAGGAAGAGAGTAGATCATCTTCCTCACAAGTTTGTCTTCTAGGATCACCTCTCCATAGCCCTTCAATCTATTCATGATCACTGAGAATCAATCGGATATGGACTTGATGTCTTCTTTAGGATCCATCTTGAAGTTTTCAGAGTTGAGTTTGAGGAGCCCAATTTTGGTCTCCTTCACTTGGTTGGTTCTTTCATGTGTCACTTCAAGTTTGTCTCAAATCTCTTTGGCATTAGAACATGATGACACCCTTCCATATTCTTTCGGGCCAAGAGCACAAAATATGAGATGCATCACCTTGGCATTTGTAGATAATTTCTTGTTCTCATCATTTCCCCACATCTCCATGCCACTAGTTGATGCGGTGTAACCACTCGTGATGATCTTCCAAGCTTCAAGATCATAAGCTTGAATCAATAACTTCATCCACTTCTTCAAATAAGCATAGTTAACTCCATTCAAGAAATGAGGCTTGTTGGTGGATTGTGAATCTCCCCAAGCTTCAATAGTGGAAGAGGAAGCCATGGTTGACCTTGTAGATAATTGTACATTTCGTGGATCGTCTCAAGAGGTTGTAAGACCTTTCAATTAACCTCGCTCTGATACCAATTTTTGAGTGTAGCAATCAATCGAATAAAGCCAAGATAGGGTGAATTGGAATTTTAGAAAATGGTGGAAACTAATTGCAAAGATAAGAAATTGCAAGGTTGTTTATAGTGGTTCAACTCTCTAAATGGAGTCTACATCCACTACCTTAGTGACTACACTAAGGATTTTCCAAAAATCCACTAATTTATCTTTCTTTTAGGATAAGGAGTAACCTCACACAATTCAATATACTTATACCCCAAAGTCTATTGAATCTTTTCCCAAATTTGAGTACAAATGAGAAAACTAGAAAATCCTCACAATGAAGGTGTTTGCAAAGTTTAATCTCTCTCACACACCCAAGAAACACTAGGAAATTAATTACAATGAAGAACAACAGTAGTGTTTACAAGAAAGATGGATAATTGAGCATAAATTGGATTTTGATTGCTTGAATATTTGGATAGGCTTTCTTGTTACTTCATTACTATTTGGAAACCCCTTTTATATGCTCTTGATCTTTTCTAACCGTTTGGATACGTTGGAAAGAGTTTGGAGACGTTGGAAGCCATTAAAATCGATCATTAAATGCTCAACTGTACAGAGGTTTCGAAACCTTAAGAATGAATTTCTAAAAAGTAGTTGTTATAGGTCCAAGGTTTCGAATTTAAAACCTTTGCTAAGGTTTTAAGAATCTGGCCATTCCGTCAGAGAGGTTTCGAAACCTTAAATGAAGGTTTCAAAACTTTCATTTAAAAGCATAAACTTTGGCTAATTGTTGACTTTTAAAAGTATAATCAATATAGGTACAAAGTCAAACATTTTATAAAACATTTTGACAAGTTTGAATCAAGTTTTTGACAAATTTATTTTGAGAAGTTTACTTTACAAATTTTTACTAGTCTTTGAAAATTAACCTTAAGTTATATCAAAATCAAAATAAGTATAACATGAACCCAGAAGAAGACATTAAGAGTATGTTCGAATGATTCTCAACAATCGTCAATCAACTCAAAGATTTTGGAGAAGGGATTTCGGAAGACAAACTCGTTCGGAAGTTGATTTACTCACTTCCCGAATCATGGGAGAGCAAGATGACGACTATCATTGAAGCCAAGAACTTAAAGGAGCTCAAAATTGATGAGCTAATTGGGTCCCTTCTTACCCATGAATTGATGTCTAAACCCTTAAGAAGAGAGAATGAGAAGAAGATCAAAGAGTAAGGAATCGAAGATCTAAATGTCGTTGCTCTTAAATCCTCCAAATGCCAACATGAAGAATCAAGTAAGGAGTAAAGTGAAGATGAAGAGATGTTTCATCTATTAAAATAGTTTACTCGATTCATGAAGAGAAAAATGGAAAAATCCAAGCATGAATCGAAGAAGAAGATGAAGAATTCTCAAAAGAGCCATGAATACAATGAGACAAAGCATACCAAATATGATTGCCCTCGCTTCAACAATAAGGGATCATCTTCAAAGAAAGCATATGTGGCAACATGGAGTGATGAGGAAGACTCCACCGACAATGAGGTAGCCCACTTATGCTTAATGACCCTCCATGAGGGTGAGGTAACTTCTAACTCATCTTGTTCAAATTCATATACTTTTGATGAGTTACAAGAAGCCTATGATGATTTGATTTTGGAATTCAAGGCTTCATTTTCTAAAAACAAAAAATTGCTTTCAAAGTTGAAAATTGAAAATGAATTGCTTTCCAAAACAAATCTCGAACTTAAAGCAAAGTTTGAAGCTTTTGAGAAAAAGAACCTTGATTTACAAAAATTACTTCAAAAATTTCAAGAGGATCATCAAAGAGAAATTGATGGCCTCAAAAAGAATTTGTTTAACAAAAATGTCCATAAATGTACAATTGGAGATTGCTCCAAATCTAATTTTGTTAAAACAAATTTTTATCAAAGACAATCTAGTGTCCCTGGATTTATTAAAGGAAAATGTTTTAGAAGTATTTGGATCCCAAAAGGAATAATTACTTCAACTAAGAAGGATGAAATTGAAAAATGGATTCCTGAGATGACTAAGTTATGTGCTACTAATGCCTATGGATCCAAAGCAATTTGGATGCCAAAACATTTATGATTTTCTTGTTTTAGGTGTGATGGAGAATGATCAGCAAAGACAACATTAAGGGGGAGCTGCATATACACAAGGAAGAACACTTGAAGAATGAGGCTTCACATCCTACCTTTGGTTCAAGTCTGGTAAAAATTAGTTGATTTTTTAATTTGTTTTATTTATTTTAATTCAACTAGTTTATCATAAATGCTGGACTAACTTTTATTTGATGCTTGAGTAAGGGTGAGCCTATTTTAAAACAAAACTCTTATTTTGTCAATTTTTTAAGCTTTCCATTTTTATGGACTTAAAAAGTTTTCAAACTTTGGTTTGAACCATTTTTGATATAACAAAAAGGGAAGAATGGTTTGAAATTTTGATTTTTAAAATGAATAAGGGGGAGCTTTAACTACATTTAAATTTTAAACTCTTATTCAAAACTTATTTTTACCAAGGGGAAGAATCCCAAACACAATTTTTCAAGTTGGTTTTATTATATTAAAAAGGGAGAGATTGTTAGGATATTTGTTTTGATATAATAATTGAAAATTAGTTTTAGACTAAATTGAAAAGATTTTAAAAATGATTTTAAGTCCAAATAACTTGAAAATATGTTTGATGGGTTTTATAAGGCTTTGGAAAGATTTAAAACGTTTTTAAAGTAACCAAAACCAAGTTTTCAGCTTAACCGTACTGATACAGTATACCCCATATCGATACACTTTAGGGTTTTAGCTACAATATTTTTCCAGTAGCAAAAACCTGTAAGGTACAGGCTTGGTCGTACCGATACGGAAAGGGTTCATACTGATACGCTTTGTAGCATACCGATCCATGTTTCAACTACCCCAACGCCTATTTTCCAACGGCCTTTTAAATTGCAGGCCTTATCGATACACTCTCAACTGTATCGATACGCACAGGCCAATTAGTGCACAACGACTCTTTCCCAAGAAGACCGTATTGATACGTGTACCCCGCATATCAATACACCCTGCACTAGAATGGGAAAATCAACATGGAAATCAGCTCTAACGGCTCCAATTCAATCCCAACGGTCACCAACGGCTAGAAACTTATTTGGGAAGATAAAAGGGACCTCCAAGCATCTATGGAAAACTAATGATCCTCAAGTCAACATTCATATGATCAAGAAATGTCTTAGTGCTCAATTTGTCAAATTTCTTATATAGACAACACCTGTGAGCTTAATTGTAAATGTATGCCCAAGTGTATTAGGATTTAGGTGAGTGCTTTAGAGTGCAAACACATACCTTTAAGAGGGATTTCAGTTTTCTTTGAATCTTCTCTTGTTATAGAGGTTTCCCAAAGCTTGGGTTGTAAGCATTGGATGCTAGAGTTGGGTTGTGAGTCTAGTTTGTAAAGGTTGCCTCCTAAGCCTTAAAAGGGGGAAGAATTCTTAGTGAATTGGTTGAAATCCTTGGTGAGGAGCTAAGGTAGTTAATGTAGGCTTTGGTTAGAAAGTCGAACCACTTTAAATTCATTGTGCCATTTTTGTCTAACTTTTGCTTCCACCACTAACACCCAAAATTTCACTTCTCCACCACTTGACAAGCATAACGGTTGAGGGATATCGGGCTCTACAATCATCCCTTGATAGTCCATGTTTTTGCCAATGGGTGAATGTTAATGATAAAATTCAGGTATGTTTGCTTCAAAATCATCTGTTATCGAACTCTCGCCCACTGGATTAGCTACCGGGTTCCTGCCCACTACTGGATGTACATATATGGTTGGAGAAGTATCAACATACATATATGGTGTATCAGATTCAGTTTGATATTCATTCTCTAGCCTCTGAGGTAAGCCCGATGCACTCTTAAATGATGACCAGGACCACCATATTTTTTATAAATCTTCAGCATTCTTTCCATTCTTTCATATTAGTCAAGTATGGTTTTCCATTATTACGATAGTAGAACATGTACTCTGAATTATTCGACTCCAAATCATCATCTTAAATTGGAGTGCGATATGATAACAATATATGTTTGTTGTTCCACATATCAACGTACCAGACATGTATGATTTCTCAATTTTGAATATATTTGAAAGCCAAAACGGTGTAGCAAGTCATAATTCGGTGGATTTACCGGAATAGGCTAGTTGAAGCTAAATTAACTTAGCACATTATCTCCGTATTGGAACTCCACAAAAACAAAATGGATCATTGACATAACCGTACACCAAAGATTGAAATCCTTCATCAATCCATCCAGTACATATACACGTGCATCAGTGTATGACATCCAAATAAACTGCAAAAATTATATATGATTATAATACATTAGAGTAATTAATTACTTAAAAATAACATGTAAAACTAACTTACTTCTAATACCTTATTTTGACAAGACAAACCAATATGAGCTTTAAGCACTCTCAAATAACCTCGTGTGAGCTTTTTTCGCATTCCATCTGCATACACATCCAAATAACATTCCTTTGACCATTTTTGAGATAAAATAAAAAATATTTTAAAATTGAGTAAATTTAAACTTCCAAATCAAATTCAAAATATTACCTACTAACAAGAGGAAAACTCCTCGAACTTTGAGTAACTGCTGTAAAAAATGAAAGTCGTTCTCATGCCCAAACTTGCAATAACAACAAACATCCACGAACACCTTTTGCCTTCTCACCATTATTATCTAATAGAGCGACCTTGTACAACTCACAGTACAACAACACTAATATTACTGATCCCCAACTATAATTAGCAGCTTTTGAAGACAATGATAGATATGGTAGATATCGTGTGTGAACAAGATTACCAGATTTATCTGGCATCAATATCCCCTATGGTTTGTAAAATATATGCTCGACTTGCACAACTAATCTTTTCCGGTGTATTATCACCGTGAGCTTGAATTCTCCCTGCAATCAACTCAGTTGATACAAGAATCTTTCACATCAGTTCCAGATGAAACCTTTTTGAGGTATTCAAGGCAAAGACTTGCAGGTGAAGCCTCAATATGCTTAACCAATAGACTCACATTTAGCGGGATCCTGATTAGCATGACCACGTCTTCAAGCGTAATGGTACGTTCTCTACACGACATGTGACATGTATGAGTTTTCGATCTCCAAGACTCAATTAGTGCGGTAATCAAATCGGGAACCAGCCTGTAGTCACGAATAAATGTGGCATGATAAAATCTCGCATGTTGCAACCATGAAACCATATCACTGTGTAGGTGATTATTCCCCATGCTTCGATGATGTTTAAATGTTTCCTTGGTAGCCTGCATTAATTTAAAATTTTTGTTAATAATAGCAAATAAGAAAATATTAGTAATCTCAATATTAACTTCTTAAAAAAATTATCATATCATCAACCACAACACTAGTAATGTGTTGACACTGTAATTTCAACAAAGAATTTTGATCAGTCATCCTTCTAACAAAGCTACATACATGAAAAATAAGAAAATATTAATAATAACAAATACCGCTAAATCTAATCGAAATACTACTACTTTACAATCAATATTAACATATAAAAAATAATCATAATTACACAAAAAAGAAGGTAACTTACTAGTTTACAATTTTATGTTAAAAAGTTCTACCAAATTTGCTTGAAATCTTCCTTCCTTCTACTTTTTTTTTGCTCCAAATTTTTACAATTTACATGCATAACATCGATTTTTAAAATCACATTAGCAACTATTTTAACATGCAATAAATTTAAAACAACAACAACAACTTATTAATAAATTTAAAAATAAAAAAAAACAAATGAACTAATATTACTAAATTTAAAAATAAAATACAAAAATTTTATTCAATAAATTTTTACCTTCAACACGAATCTTCCTATTTAACACCATATTTAACACTAAAACATTAAAATTATATTAATCAACAATACTAAGTTAAAAAATTAAAAATCAGATTATTTTCTTACTACTATAATATATACATTATGAAAATAGAAAATAAAACTATTGGAACTAAATTTAAAAACAAATTATATAACTTTAAAAGCTTACTATATTTTCTCTAAATCTTCTTCATTACTCAATCTTCACAAACTTTCTTTTACACTTTCTTACCTTCAACCTTTATATAACAACTAAAAATTTAAACATCAACCACTCAACCCACCAACCATCCAATCAATAAATATCACCCTCACACTCATTCCCGAAGCATGCACTTTTTTCAACTCTTCATCCCATGCTTGCCCCGCCTGCACCCTGCATGCCGCCTGCACCCCCCACATCGGCCTGGCATGAAGCCTGCCAAGCCTGCCAATGTATGCATGTTGAAGACGGAAAGAAAGCATGCAACCTTCATTTTTTTTTTCTTGAAGACAGAAAAAAGCATGAAGTCTTCATCCATTTTTTTAATATTAAATTGAGATACTTTAGCAAGACGGAATACATGTATTCTAACTTTAAAAAATACTGGTGAAAGTGCTATAGATTGCAAAATAATTTTTCATGTACAATAAATTTAGAAAAATTTCAACAAAATATCATGCCGAAAATCGTTACAAAATAATTTTCCATGTACAATAGATTTAAAATAATCTTCACCCATCAACAAATTGTCACAAAAATAATAAAATCATACTAGACCGTTGACCTTTCCTGATTATGGTCGTGCATTGTAATGATTGTTACATGAACGTTAAACTACCACAAAAATAGAAGAGATTCGTGTTGTAAGACAAATATAAATTACACCACAAAACAGACGAAAATCATGCCACAAAGATAGGCGAAACAAACACAGTAAGATGTGAGAAAAAATGAAGAATCAAAAACAAGAAGAAATTAAAAAATGAAATAAAGAAAATAAGAAAGATTACTGTTGATTGACAATCGACCTAAATTAATGTCGTTACCAGCAAAAAAATGAAAACAAAAAAAAATGACAGTAAAAAAAGGGCAACTAGGGCAAATTTTGATACAAGGTTAAGTTGTAAAATAACCGAATAAATTGAATTGATTTAACTGTTAAAGTTAAAATAATATAACCAATTTAATTGGTCTGAGGGATCATCTTCGTTAAAAGACATTACATGACCAAAGATTTATTGCCTATGAACGGTAACGAAGAAGGGGTTATTTTTTTTGGATTTTTGGGTTTTTAGAGAACTTTGAAAGTTTTTGTAAATGACATTTGAGAAATGAAATGGAAATGAAGGGGTTGGCCATTTTTTTGCATCGTGCGTGTGTGTATATATATATTGGATGAAGGTAAATGGATGGATGAGATTCACAATAGATATGTGAAGATTATCATTTGAAAAAAAAAAGATAAGGAAACAATCTTAGTCATTTATTATCATCATCCAACAGTCTAAAAAAGTGTAGAAGTATTTGAGTTTTATACAATGTAAGTGGGTTACACCATGTAAAACTTAAAAGTTTTACACTTTTTTTGGACCGTTGGATGAAGGTAAATAGATGGATGAGATTAACAATAGAAAATGCAAAGATTATCACTTGGAAAAAAAATAAAGAAATAATCTTAGCCATTTATTACCATCATCCAACGGTCCAAAAAAGATATAAAAATAATTGAGTTTTACACAATGTAATTGGTTCCTAACTCATATGAGATAGGATCTTTTTACAGGATGTAAAACTTGAAAGTTTTACACCTTTTTTGAATCGTTGAATTAAGGTATATAGATAGATGAGATTAGCAGCAGAAAATATAAAGATTATCACTTGTGAAAAAATCGTACATTTCTCACCCGCTCGGTGACCTGACCCAAAGAAAAGGATTTGTACTTTGTACTTGGGCTAATTGCTACTTTAATCCGTCTTTCTTTTAACTTATCATATTTCAATCACTCTTTATGTTTATTGTTTTATTTTTTGTTGCACCTTAGTTTTAACTTTATTTCAATTTGATCACACGACTGTGCGTTGACTCATCCTGGGGAATGATGCGCACAAAACGGTCCGAGTTTATTACTAGTTTAGTCCATGTATATTCATTGTGCTTTTATTTCAATCTTTTATTTTTTTTCATATTTTATTTTATTTTATTTTCGCCTCTAGTTTTATATTTCTGTTCAATTTTCTCACTAATTTTTTAGGTTATATACATGTCTATCTTACGATCTATGTCTTCAGGAGTGCAATGTGCCTTACCAATGCACCTAATACTTTTTAGTAATTTTCTCACTAATTTGATGCTTTGTACTTTATTTTTGCATTTATTTCATTTAGTACATTTTTATTTATGTTCTTGCTATTTAATATTTTATCTCATGTATTTTAGTCCTCGTCATCATCATTATCATAATTATTATTGGCATTTTATCTTATTTTTATAGTTTATATTTAATTAATTTATTATTATATTTTTTTATGCTAATTTTGGGCGACACCAAACAAGGAGGTCAAGTAGGCCGAGAGAGTGGGAGTGGTCGGCGGGCTATGGCGGTTCACCTGAACTCTAAATAGGCAGAGAGTCGTTGGAAGCAATTGAGGGTTTTCTTCTTATGAGAGATTCTTCAAATGAACCAGGAAGGAGAGGAAGAAGGTCCCATTTTTATGTCTTTCTTGCTGTCTTTTATATCTCTCTTACACCCTCATTATGCTATGGGTCATTCGTGGTACCTTTGTGGGCGAGGTTAGACCTGCCCCTATGACGGGTTGTCAGAGGGGTGGCAGGAACAGATTCAGTTGATGGGACACTAGTCACGTCTGCCAGTGTATCTTGAGGATCAGTGATTGGGGGCTTGTCCCAAAAGCACATGTAGGTGGGTTTAGGCACATGTTGTACTGCCTCAAAACTTGGAACACTTCCGTCAGGTGTTTAGTATGTTGCTCCATAGATGAGCTCTTTACAATCATGTCGTCTATGTATGCCTCTATGTTTTTCCCTATTTGGATCTTGAATATTTTGTTAACCAATTGTTGGAAAGTCGTTCCGGCGTTCTTTAATTCAAAAGGTATCACCTCATAACAGAAAAATCCTCTGTGATGAAGGATATCTTCTCTTTGTACTCAGGGTTCATACAGATCTGATTGTATCCCAAAAACGCGTCTATCAAGCTCATGTATTTGTGTCCGACAGTGGAGTCAGAAGCTGTCCTTAGGGCAGGCCTTGTTGAGGTATGTGAAGTCTATGCACATTCTCCAGCTTCCGTTTTCTTTTTTCACCATAACTAAGTTTGAGACCCATTCTGGGTAGGTGGATCTTGTCCACTACCAGCTTTCGTTTCTTTTGATGCTCCGGTTTTGCGAAGAGGTTAACGCACAACACGTGCATTATGATGAAGGTGTCTATCTTAGCATTTCTACTGCAACCCACACGAAGGCGTCATAATGGGATCTTAGGGTTCTCATCAACGATTGTCTTTCTTGCTTTGGCAGGGTATCAGCTATCTGAGTGGTTCTACTCCTATCTGATTCGAAGAGTGAAAAAGTCTTCGTTTGTTTGACAGGCCATGCCCTCTTCGAGTCTAGGTCCCCAATAAAATCCATGCTTTCCAAGTTGAGCTTTGCTATTTCCATCATATCGACCCTCCGTTGGACTTGCGAGGGCTCAGGGGCACTTTCAGAGCGCCCGATGGGGAGGTGCGTCAAAATTTGCAGGGACTTAACGTGGCATTCCATGGCCGTCTGCTGATTTGACTTCATGTACCCTTCTTCTTCTAGTGTGGGAAATTTGATTGTCAAACTGAAAGTTGCTAGGATTAGCCTGGATTTTCTCATTAGCAGCCTCTCTAAGATGGCGTTATAAGCAGAGTGTTGGTCCGCTACCACTACGATGAACTTTGCTTCTATGGTGACGATGTTTCTCTCGTCTCCTAGGAAGACAAGAAGGTTGAATAACCCTTTTACACGGATGGGATTGTTGGAGAATCCATAGATTGGGCCGCACGACATTAGTTTGTCGAGGGACCCTTCCATTTGCTTAAATGCGCTACACTACAGCACCTCTATGATGCTCCTACTGTCTATTAGTATTTTGTACAGTGTTTTCATTGATCCGTGCCCATACCACTAAAAGGTCGTCCTTCGTCTCGTCCAATACTTGTGCCGAGTTTGCGTCCTTGATGTTAATCTTACAGTCTTCCATTGGCCATGATCTTTTTATTACAATTCCCATAGAAAGAACGCTACTAGGATTGGGTCTCCCTCCGAAGAATGGATGTGAGATGTCGAGAGGGAGCGACCCTCTGAGTACCACATTAATTACTTCGCGGACCGATTGGTATTCATAGGTCTCTTCGATCTCTTGTCTTGGAGCTGGGGCTGCTGAACGTGCTGGTCTAATAAGCCTTTTCTGATTGCTTGTACTATTGCGTCTTTAAGGTGTATACATCGGGAGGTTTTGTGTCCCTTATGTTCATGAAATACGCAGTAAAAGGAATTTGACGGGAGTGGCGGGAATCAGTGGGGTGTAGTTAGTGTAAGACTTATATTGGGCTCCATGGTGTGGTTTAGCTACGTGGATTTGACGAAAAAAGTCCATCTTACCTCTGTCTTCTTCTCTGCCTTCAGAGGAGGAAAAGCTCCCGGATACGCAATTCATTCTCAAGGTATCGTGGAATATTGGTTTCGGTTGGTATCCTTGGCGGACTCGTTGGTTTTGGGAATAATGTTGTCTAGGGGAGGAGCTCTAGGTTGTGCTAATCGTTGATCCCATTTCTTCGGCTTCCGTGTACCTACTGGCCACTTCGTACAATTGGCTGACTTTGGTAGGTTTATTGTCTACCAATGCATACTTCAATGGGTCGTGGGCAAGCCTGTAGATATAGGCATTGGTGGCCCAATCATCTGAAAACTCTTGGATGTCATGAGTAGTTATAAAAAATCTTTTTGTGTAATCCCTTAGAATTTCGTGGGTTCTCTATCGCATGTTGAGAAGGGTGGTTTTGGACATGATGATCACCTTATTGGCCAAGAAGTGGCCAACAAGCAATTGCGATAGCTGCTTGACGTCCATGATTAACGAGGCTAGCAGAGAGTCATACTAATTCTTGGCCCCTTTACGAATGGTCGTGGAGAAAACTTTGCGTTTCAACTCGTCGTTTGCCCCCATTATGTCTATGTGGTCTCTATACTGGGACAAGTGGTTTTGTGGGTCCCAAGTTTTGTCATAGATCTCTTTGGGAAGTTTGAAGTGAGGCAGGTAAGAAGCGCACAACACATGCGACATCAGAGGGCTTTTCTTTTCCGTGTTTTGCTCGTCGGTCAGATTGCTTGACGCTCTAAGATCGTCGATCTGTCGCTGCATCATTTCCATCTGTCTTCTCCAAGTTTCCTCCCTCGGGTTGACTGGAAGCGATGTATGTTCTGCGTTATCTTCTCTTCGTCTCTGGCTCGATAGGTCAGTCATGGCCTCCGCGATGTTTATTCGAGCGGCTGCATGTTCTTGTGTGTGGCGCTCTTCGACGTTGGAGGCTCTTTCCTCCTCATCGCTTATTTGTCTATTAGTTTGTTGCTAGGAGATCATTAATTCTTGTAGGTTTCATTGCATTAGCTCTTGATGTTGTATATTTTGTTGCTGGGAGGCTTGAAGTTGTGTTTGTAGGTTTCTTAGCTCGTCTTGTAGAGTTGTGGTCTGCCAGCGACCTTGATCGGCGACATGTAAAGTTGTGTTTGTAGGCTCTTTCCTCTTCATCGCTTATTTGTCTATTAGTTTGTTGCTAGGAGATCATTAATTCTTGTAGGTTTCATTGCATTAGCTCTTGATGTTGTATATTTTGTTGCTGGGAGGCTTGAAGTTGTGTTTGTAGGTTTCTTAGCTCGTCTTGTAGAGTTGTGGTCTGCCAGCGACCTTGATCGGCGACATATAAAGCTTGCTCATATTGAACTTGTAGGAATTGTAGGTAGGTTTGGTCATAGGGATTCTGATAACCCTGGTAAGAGCCGTTATACATGGGGTAGGAAGTGTTATGGGATTGATAATTAGTAGATCCCAACATGTCGGTAGGGTGTTGAGCAGACGTGCTTTGTGGTAATCATTTGGAGAATTTAGACGCGCCGGTGAGATTCCAGGTTGGGGTGGAGGTTGTTGCCCATGGGGTTCATCTTGATTGATTACGTTGGTCTTGTTCGGTCTACGCTATCGCACCGATTGTTGATGACGATTTTGGGCAACACTAAACAAGAAGGTCGAGCGGTCTGAAAGAGTGGGAATGGTCGGCAAGCGATGGCGCTTCACTTGAGCTTTGGTCATGGGGAGAGCCGTTGGAAGCAACTGAGGGGTTTTCTTCTTATGAGAGATTTTTCGAATGAATTAGAAGGAGAGGAAGAAGATTTTTTTTATGTCTTTCTTTCTACCTTTATATCTCTGACACCCTATTATGCTATGGGCCATTCGTGGTACCTTGTGGGCTAGGTCAGACATGTCCCTATGACGGGTTGTTAGAGGGGTGGCAGAAGTAGATTCAATTGATGGGACTCTGGTTACGCTTGCTAGTGTATCTTGGGGATCTATGATTGGTGTCTTGTCCGAGGTTTTAGAGCCTCGAGATCCCCAGAGTTTGATGCTCGTACAGGTGTGAGAGCACTTGGGCGGAGGGTAAACTTGGTAAACTTGACCTGAACCGATTTACTCGAATTGATATTTAAAATTGACTCGAATATGATGACTTAAAATTTGATTCAAAATCCGAAATAAACTGAATCAAGCCGAACTGATCTGAATTTTAGTTGAACAAAATAGACCTGAACCGAAGACAACCCGAAATATAAAAAAGATATTAATAGAAATAAAGAAATATGAGATATGAACATCCTTACAACTTACCAAAAAGTCAAATATAGTGGCTTTATAAAGCTATATATAGAGTGTGAAAAACTGACTGACCTAAAAATTTAATTAAAACCGATCGATCTCCCATTGACCCGAACCGATATTAACCGACCCGAAAATCAACCGATTCGAAATGATCCGAATCGCAATAGACCCGAAATAAAATCGTACCAAACTCGAATCGAATGACCCATTTGCTCTAGCGGAGGGATCGAAGTAGCACTTTGCTCGGTGGTAATGTTAGGGTCTTACGAAGGTGATTTGTCGAAGGAGTAACACATATAAGTGATAGCATATATCTCTATGTATTGTATGTAAAAAATCTTATTTTTATATAAGTATGTATATTTATTATTTGTTTTTTGGTATTTATTTACTTATTAAATTATATATATATATATATCATTCTTACTTAACATATTATTTTATCCGAATATTTTATAAGTAGTATTTGTTTAATATATTTAAATGAATTTTAATTTTTTTATATGAATTATATTTAAATTTAAATGTTGTATTTTTTATGTAAATATATCATTTTTCAAATACGTGGATGTTTATGAAGTAGTTCTTTTCGTGTGTGATTTTTAAAATAGTCACCGCTTTTGTCGGAGTGAGATTTTGTAAAATCGCTGGATAAAAGAAGTATTTCGTTAAATCCTTCATATTTGCAATATGAAGTTTTTTTTATTAAAATGTTATTTTTAATTACTTAATATTTGCATCATGCATATTTATTTTTGTTCAGTATTTGCTTGTGTCTATTATTTTCCTTTGTATTGCATACTTTTATTTGAACAAATATTTAGGCAATATTCCTTTATTAGAAGGCCAATGAGATAGTCTCTGCTCTTGTCGGAATGCGACCATCGTTTACTTTTCGAGATAGAGGGACATAGAGGGACGTCCTCCTTAAAACCAAGCGAACTATGATTTCAAAATTTGAGACTTGAGCTTTATTTTCGAAAGGTATAATGTCAAAAAAATATCTCTAACGTTTGACTGAATAGTCACTTTGGCCCATATTTTTTTTGATGCATTTTAACCCTCAATGTTTCATTTTATTTTTGGTCAAAATGGTCACTCCATGAATGAAAACTGTTAGTCAACTAACGATAAATAACTTTAAAACGACCCCTCCTTAAAATCGAGCAAACTATGATTTAAAAATTTGAGACTTGAGCTTTATTTTCTAAAAGGTATAATGTCAAAAAATCGAGCGAACTATTATTTTAAAATTTGAGAGTTGAGTTTTATTTTCAAAAGGTATAGTGTCAAAAAATGTCCCTAACGTTTGACTGGATAGCCACTTTGGTCTCTATTCTTTTTTTGATGCATTTTAACCCTCAATGTTTCATTTTATAACCAACGTTTACTTTTCGAAATAGAGGGGTGTCCTTAAAATCGAGCGAACTATGATTTCAAAATTTGAGACTTGAGCTTTATTTTCAAAAGGTATAATGTCAAAAGCATGCCCCTAACGTTTGACTAGATAGTCACTTTGGTCTCTATTCTTTTTTTTATGCATTTAACCCTCAATGTTTCATTTTATTTTAGGTCAAAATGGTCACTCCATGAATAAAAATTGTTAGTCAACTAATGATAAAAAAACTTAAAAATGATATGATGATGATACGTCAGTAGAAAAAATAATTTCTTCTAATCATTTTTTATTGATGGGTCATTCTATCAAGTCAACACCTTTGTCCATATAACATTGTTATGTCAATGTGTATTTCCATGTAGGTTTCTCTCCATAATTTAGTGTAGCGACCTTTTCTTGATGGATCTCGCTTACGAGTTATCCCCACCTTTTTGACATTAATTTTGGGGAATTTCTTTTTGAAAATTCGTGTTTTTGAAAACATAAAAGCTTGGAGTCGCTATCAGCCACTTAGATAGGCTGGACACCATAAAACCGGAGATTCATTTTGAAAAGGGTTCGGGAGTTGGTTACATGTGGGGAAGGATTAGCACCCCCATCACGCCCAGAGATCGGTACCAAAATATATGTTGCTTTAATCGATGGAAATTTTTGAAATTTAAATTGAATTTGATTAAATGTTCTTAATTGAATATGAACCTTAATTAAACGGGCTTTTTCAAATTGGTGGGTCTGAATTAATTAAGCATTTAATTAACAAGGGTGACAATACAACATACCATAGATTAAACCGACATCGAATAAGCCTGACTGTCATGTTAATTTATGGTTCGAATTTCGTACATCACCTTTATGCATAATGCAAGAATTTAAGTATGATGTTGTGACTTGTTAACTTTTAATTGATGTTTACCTCCGGACGGTAAGAATTAATTCAAATATTTATTCAACATCCATTGAGCCCAGACTATTACTACACAAATATCAGAATTAATAAATATCTCCTTTTGGGGGGTTTAAATTCATTAATCGCCATATACAATTAGAATATTAAAGGTCATATAAGTGACAATTATAAATACTGGCAAAGAAGAACTTGGAAATTAAAATCCTAGGCCCACTAAAGTCCTAACCTAAAAAAACCTAAATTATGAAAGTTCAATTAGTGAACTAATTATTAACTAGGTTATTCTAATATTAATCCTAAATTAATCGAACCCTAAAAAACTAGAAAAAAACTAATGATTTATAGATTATCATGATAATTAATTTGATTAATTTTAAACTAGTATCCCAATGAGGCAAGAATCCTATTTAAAACGAATCAAATTGATTAACCATAATTTTCAATTAAATGTCCATCTAAATCCCATGTCAAATTTATCTTAAAAGGGTATTAAGAGATGTTCAACTAATTTAATGTATTTAACATTTATCTCAATAAGCCAAGAATAAATTTAAATTGATTAAACTAATTCAAACCTTAAATCTAACTCTGACTCTAAAAATCTAACTCTAAATCTAATTTAATTAATTTAAAAATATGTCCTATAAGTTGAGCGCACATTTTTAATTAATTAATTTAAATTTACCTAAACTATCCTAAAAACCTAATCTAACAAACACAAAAAGAATTCTAGACATCAAACAATAAAACAATATATTATATGAAAACTATATTATATATACAATAAGATACATATACATATTTATATATAAATATATCTTTATCCAAGTTATATATCATATATAATATGTAAAACATATAATATATACATTAAAACCATATATTATATAATGCATATATACATACGTTAAAACCTTATATTAATATATATATATATACACAATAAAATCATATATTATAAAATATATATATATATATATACACACACGTTAAAACCATATATTATATACTTTGAAACATATGTATGATATAATATGAACATTTATCATGCACTGCATCAACATATACTATGCATTATAAGAACCATATGTTGTACACTAATATAACATGTAAACATATATCAAAGCCACATTACGTATATATCTACAACAATAAAGCATGGACATGAATAAAAAACAGTAAAAGAGCATGGAAATTAAGGATGCATGAACCAAGGGGCAAAAAAAAGGAGTTTCATCACTGGACTTAGGACTAAATCGAACAAAAACTGAAATTTAGAGGGTTTATAGGGGATTAAACCATTTGAAATCAGATTAAATAAAAATGGGGACGAGATTGTAAAACTTTGGGAACTTGCATGGACTGCGGAGAGGTTTTAAAAACACAGAAGGACCTAAGGTCGTAAATATATTGGGGGCGGAGGGATTTATGTTGTGATTAAACCATTTTTTAAAGGGGAGTATAAAAGTTAATTTTTTTAAACAAAACATTTCCCCCATTACCCAAAAAAAAGAGTCGAAATGCTCTCCGTTCACCTGGTGTTCTTCGAGAACCCAGATTCCGGCGACACTTTCGCCATGGTTTCTAGAAATTGGCCACCTTCCGCCGTGCCAGCGGTCGACGAACCCGAAAGACTCTAAATCGACTTTCTTTCGGTTTAAAACCAAATCTGCCCCCATTTTTTGAAAAACCAAACCTCTTTTCCTTATTTTTCAAAAAGCCGAGACCTTTTCCCGGGCCTCATGACTCGTTCAACGCCGACCCTTCCACCGGTTCACCATGCATGGCTCCAAGGAGACCAAAAGGATTATCACCGGCGAAGAGACACGACGACGCAAGGGAAATTGAAATGCCATCCCCCAGGTAGAAACTGAAACTCCGACTCTATTTATGTTATTGCTTCGAATTGAAATGAAGAGGGGAGAGGAAATACCTTTGAAAACTTAAGGTTTTTTTGTCTATTGATTTCTGTCTTTTTTAATGAGTTGATTACATTCCTTTTTATCTAGATTTTTATTACATTTGTAAGCAAACATTAATTGAGTGGACTGTTGATGATGCTTGGTTGATTCATTTCTGACATCCCCATTTTTTCTTATTATTTTTTGTATGCTCAGTGGTTGGAGAGCTGGTGAGAGGACGACGTGATTTCCGGCGATAAAGGGAACCGTTGATCTGGACACGTGGTGGCCATCGGTGAAGGGAAGATGAAAAGTATATCACGGCAAGATTCGATCTAAGCCATTAGATCATATCTGATCTAACGGCTGAGATCTCACCTAAAATGGACGGCCCAGATGGCATCTGAGGGTTAACATGGCAGCACTTAATGGTGACACATGGCGCGCGTGGAGCTGAAGAGTCTTGGCGTGCATTGCACGTGCACGTGGGAAGCCGAGGGGTCTGAGCGTGTATCACACGCGCGATCCGAAGAGGTGGCTGGCTTCAATCTTGGTCATTGGATATGGCATGATCCAACGACTCTTCTTTAGCTGTGCAAGAAAGGGAATATCATATTAGGGTTTTTGGCTTCCATTATCGATGTTGGGCCAAACGGGCCTTGTATTATTATTGGTTTATGAAAATGCACTTGAACATTTAATCAAATATTGGGTTTTAATATATACCTCCAAATCTGATTTTAATTGATATTTCAGCCCAAAATAATGACACTAACCAAAATAATAATAATAATAACACATGCAATAATAACATACAATACACAATATACGTACATACATACATATTAATGACATAATATAAATATATATATATATATACATGCAAGCAACACATAATAATGGCACATACGTAACATGCATATATTAACACACTCGTGCCTAATACCTATATACACATAATACAATAATAATTAGAACCAATTAGCATAATGTTGTTTTCCTTTTTCTTTCTCTTTTTTTTTTCTCTTTTTAATTAAACCAACTCATGATAGTAGCGATATATATAAAAGGGGCTCATTACTACAAAATTGACAAAAATGTAAAATGGGTTAACATCTCGGATAAAATTAGTGATTACATTTAGATACTAATTTAAAAGCATAATTTGAGAACTTTCATTTGAAATTTTTTGGATGATATATTGATTAAAGCCATCTATGCAGCTAACGTTCATATGTTGCTATAGATCTTTAAATTAATGGAAACCAAATTGGATGATATATTGATTGAAGTCATCTAAGGAAAATTTTGGGCTTGAAAAGATCACCAGACTGCTTCGATCCGTAGAAAATTCTAAAAGACACAATCATTTTGACGTATATGAACTTCCTTTGTAAACATATGATTCATTTCCTTAATTAGAAGATTTATTTTAAAGAGTATTATGATTTTATACAATTGTAGTTGGTGAGTTTCGATTTCATTCGAGTGTCTTGGAAGAGTTTGATCTTTTAAAAAGTGATTTCAAGTGTTTTTCTCGAGAACATCAAATAAGATCACACAGTTCGTTAGGTCAAAACTCTAGCCTCGTGACATCAGTTTCTGCACTTACACTTTGTGGAATCTCAACATGTTCGACATCTATTGTCGCATCAGCAGTTTTCCAACTCCTCCGTACTAGCGGGTTGTAGAGCCTCAATAAGATCCATGCGACCAAGGTGAATCAAATAATTGTGTGCTAACAATATTAGAAAACACACAATAGCAAACAAAATATCCCTTAACAACACTCTTTTGTTGGTAAAAAAAACATCGATTACAAATAAGGACCCACAAAAGTGTAGGATTGAAGAATTGTATCATATTCTTCATTAGTCTATTCAGGGATAAACTACTAATAGCAACAAAAATATAAGAACAAATCAAATAAATATCTATTATCTCTATTGAGAAAATTGTTTAGCAAGCGTTGATGGCCAGTTGGTCAGAGTTGCTCACCTGCTCTATCCCCTCCCTTTAGGTCCCGGGTTCAAGACTCAACATGAACATTTCCTTCTCCTAGAATTAATGTGACAGATATGAGTGAAAGAAATTTTAAGATAAAGTCAGATTCTCTCAAACAATATAACATAACAGAAATTATTACAATTGCTCATATTCATATAAGCGTCAATGCGGCAGTTATGAGCTAAATATAAATAGATGTACAACTTATTGAGCAAGTATTAAAAACTATGATATCATTAATAGTGCCAAAAAAATTTGAACATAACAATGCCAAATTTTAATTGTATTTTTAAACTTAGTAATGTCTTATCCTTATGTTAATCCTATATGATGAACTAGAATATGTTTCTCTTCAAAAAAACTTTTTAAAATATTTTTAAGAGTTATATTTTAATACATAAGTTGTGTAAATCTTAAACACTAAACATTCAACTTTTACACCCTATACACTAAACCTTAAACCTTAAAATTGAAAGGTTGAGTATCAAAGTTCAATTTTTACACCTTATATACTAAACTTTAATCTAAAACCCTAAACCTTAAAATTGAAAGGTTGTGTATCAAAGTATTTTCCTATTTTTAATGTATAAAAGAGATACAAATGCCTAGCTCAAGGTAGTGTTATTAGCAAGATCGTTGTGAAGTTGTAGAGCATCCAAAACAATAGTAGGTGCCGTCAAGAATCTGCGGTAGCCAAAAGAAACTCCATGTCATCTTAGTCAGTTTATCGACAACATAGTTACATCTACGCTGGACATAACTAAACCAAATTAACATTTCCTTCTCCATCATAACAGCGAGATGAAAGCTGCCTTCGAAGGGTTGGCTTAAACTGAATTATGATGAAACGAGAAACCGAGAAGAGGGTTATGCATCTTGTGGGAGTGTAATACGAGATGAAGAGGGTCGCTGATTAATCGGATTTGCAAAAGCATTAGGCGTGTGCTCGATTTTGGAAGCGGAGTTATAAGGTATTTATGAAGGTTTAAAACATGCTTGGAGTATTGGTTTGTGACGCATCTTGGTAGAATCGGACAACATCAAAGCTGTGCATATTCTTCAACGGAATGGTTCAAAAGGCTCCCCATTTACGATTATTCCACGCATATTGAAACTCAGGATTCGGAACTGAGAAATCTAAGTTCAACACGTTAGTCGTGGAGGAAACATGGTGCCTGATACATTGGCCAAGAGCGCAAGATCAATTCCTTCTTTTCAGGTGTTCACACCAATAGACATGGTTTTAGCTTGCTTACATGATGATTGTATTGTTCTTGAATGATGGTTTTAATTTTATAATATAATCTCCATATTTCATCAAAATAATAATAATAATTCACTAAGTATTAAATTGGATAATTAATTGAGTTATTTTATATTTAATTTTATATTCGTATAATTTAATTAAATTGAGTAATTGGGGTCAGATTTATAGTTCAAGTTAGTTGAATTTTATGAGTACTGATTTTGGATATTAAGTTGCATAGGAATAAATTTTAGGATAGGTTTGGTTTATGGAAAAGACTATCATCAATGATAATAATTTTTTTTGAAATTGTATGATCATGTTTTGTTTGAGAGGGTTCCCCTTAAATGGTAAGAATGCCGTTGCCACCATATTTTTAGGTATTACACAATTCCTTCTTCTATGGACCATATTGTTATTAAGACAATGAATTTTGTTCATATGAATCTTTTGTTGCATTTTGAATTAGCTGACTAATTATTTGTAGTGTAAATTTATTAAGGCTATGTTTGATAAATAGAGGTTTGAGCCAAAATAAAAAGTTTGACCGGGCAAAAATCGCTTATTTGGAGGTTTGGTGAATAGCGGATTGGGGTGAAACCTCTAATTTTAAAAAAAAAAACTTCTAATATGAGCTTTTTGAAACTAGATGTTTTGACATTAGAGTTGTAAAGATCATTTTACCCTTGACGGCTACTAAAAATCTCCAAATAACCTAAATTTAACCATTTCTATTTTAATTTTTCACCTTCATGTATTTATATTGTGACATTTGTAAACTAATACTTTTTTTCTTTTTTATTCTCACACATTTATATTTGTATTTAAATTTAATAATTAATTAAATTATATTAAAAATAATTATATAAATAATAAATTAATATATAGATCCTTCAAATATGCTTAGTAATGTTATATTAAAAATATTTTTCATAATCTAATTAATATTAATAGATACAAAATATTGGTAACTAATAAACTATTCAAACAAGTATCAAATATAATCATGTTCTTATATGTCATTTTGTTTGTTTAAATAATCAAACAGCTATAAGTTATTAGTTAATTTTATAAACATTTTTATACAATCAGCTAATACAACCTACTAGTCAAATCAGCTAATGCAATCAACTATCAGCTAATTTAATCCACAATCTACTGATTGCCAAACATGGCCAAAATATTTTTATTTAATATTAGTTTAATATTTAAATGATGTTACACGTATTTAAATAGTACTTTAATATGTTTATCCTATAAAAACGTTTTAGTAGGTTAATTTATTTGACAATTTATCACAAGTAATAAAAAAATTAAAATTTTAAACATATTCTCATGCCTCAATCTCTGGCTGGAATGTCGTGAACCCCTGTTGGAAAGCCATATGGTCCTTGAAGGTTCCTGAACGTGTTTGTGGCTTCATTTGATTAGCCGTTCAAGACAAACTACTCACAAATGAAGTTGGTTGTGCTCGCCATCTCGCCCCCTCAGCAATCGGTGACTTGTGTGGTGCGAGTAATGAATTCCTACTGCACATCCTCCGTGATACCCGCTAGCTCTGCTCAAAGCTTTTTTAACCTCCCTTTACGTGACTGGTTGCTTCAGGGAATTTCTTCCGCTTTGTATTGTCCTTTAACTGAAGGTCTATAGAATTTTTTTGTTTGCCGCTCTCTTGTGGCAATGTTGGAAAAGGAGGAACGCCTCCATCTTTCGTGGTGAGTCCCTTAATCCAGAATCTCTGCTTGATCGCCACACGACCCTTGAGATGATCCAATGGCAGCCCCTTCCATCCGGGTGGGTTTGCTTAAATTCGGATGGTGCAGTTTCCACAGTCACCAAAAATGGTTCTCTAGAAGGCGTGATGCGTGACTCTGATGGTAACTTTCTCGCCTCTTATTGTAAGCATATTGGCGTTACCAACGTTTTGCAGGCAAAACTCGGGTTTGCGCCTTGCATGGAGTCATGGATATGAGCGTATCATTGTGATCGGCTCCTTCTTGCACCTTCGCCCACAAGTCCGCATGCATTGGTACGAGCTATCTCTTCCCTACTAGCTCACCCGTGGGTTGTTGATTTCATCCTCATCCGACGTGAGGCAAATATGTCAGCTAATCATATAGCGTAATCTGCAGCTCCTATTGATGGTTCCTTTGTGATTTCTCATGTCCCCACCGCTCATCTCATGAGTATTCTTTTGCATTCTAAACGTGTCATGTTCGAATCTTCTTAATTTATATTTATTTCATTCTTTCCTGACATTAACAACAAATTAAGACATTCACCGGTAGACTTTCATCTCTCACACTAGGCATTCCTTGGTTTGATTTTTGCCAGAGCCAAGCAGTAGCTTACTTTTATTTTTCTTCTCCAATCAAGTGACGCATGTCACCACCTAATTAAATAATTAATTTATTTTATTAAAATAAAATTAAGGCCAATTTAATAGAATATGTAAATATTGGTGACCAAATGTATAATTATACAATTTTTTGTTAACTGACACGTCACCTTTTCCGTTAGATTTTAACGGTAAGTGACTTGATTAATACCATTTAAATAGTTAAGTGATCATAATGATAAAATTAAAAGTATGGTAGTCATATCGATACCAACCCTATAGTTAAGTGGTTATTTGAGTAATTTACCCTAAAATTTTATTAATTAACGTATATAAACCATCTATAACTTTGGATTAGTGGAATGATTATTTTACAACTTCACCCTGTAGCATCAATACATCTGACTGCTAATCCATTCACATCTAATGTTTTTAAGTTATCCAACTCCACTTTGCAAGGGCAAGAAGAAAATATTATACATAAAATCACAAACCAGTTTCACACCCACAATTTCAACTTTCAAATGGTATCACTGACTGTAATGGCAAATACTTGAAATCAAAGTTTCTGAGGTATATATAATATGCAAAAAGCCGACTATCCCAGCCGGTTGTTTTTGGTATTTTTATCTTTGTCGCGACGAATGCCGTAACTGTATGTTGGTTTATATTCTGGAGATGTTTAATGCCACTGTAAGTCTGTAACATGACATCCTGCAAAACAAATTCGATAAGCATAAGAGTAAAGATATTCAATTTTGGATACCATTTCCGGTATACAATATAGTACAATATATGGTAATTTATGATGCTGAAGCTGAACAATGACAATCATAAGAATTGGCGTTCAGTTTATACAAACTAAAGTATACCTTTGTTGCTTAGGGAAGACAAAAGTGCAGATAAACTCTCACCTCTTATGTCACTTTTACCGGTGTGTCAGTTCGCTTGAGATCGAGCAGCTTGGAGCATATCAACTATAAGCGTTTTCACATCCCTAATACATACATAAAAAGCTGAATGAACAACAATAAACATGCATGTGACACGTTAAAACCCACAAATTGTTCCTCCCAAGCTATTGTTCTTTTAAAAAACAATACACAATCGCGACATTCCTATTTGAATAACTGGATTAAGGAAGACAATGTGCCCTGCCCTCCCCCATTTATATCAGTAGCTTTTTCCGGGATGGTATAAATTTCATTTTTTTCGTCGAGAAAGAAAATTGAGATGAGAATCTCAGAACAGATGCCTCGAACAAAATGTAAAAAACAATAACTAACAGATGATAGGTAAGATAAAGATATCTCACTTTCTATCTTCTGCACGTCTAGGAAAAGGAACTCGAAGCTTGAATGTATTTCCTTGGTAACTAGCCTGCCAGAAAAAGGGGAAAAGGCTTCATACACCAAGAATTTGAATACAGTAAGGACTGATTCGCAACTCACAAGGCAATAATGATTGGAATTTCCGATATTAGTTAAGTTCAAAAGTAATGGAAAAAATTACTTTCCATTAGGTAGCTAATAACAAGATTCGACATAAAAGGTTTAAAAGTTATCACCTTGACATTGAATCCAAGACTATCCAAATCCAGCATGTAAGCTGAGTTCACCTGGAGAAAGATGCAAATTAGGTGGGAAAAGGAAAAAAAATCAAAAACAAGATATGCTAAATTCCCTATCAATAGGTCTTCAATGTGAAAATTTCAAAAACAAAAAAGTAAATCATGTACATTGAATGGGAGACCAGCTGAGTCATAACATTGGATCTTCGCGAATTAAGATCCATTTTTCTGGATTTTCAAGATTATTAGAACACTAATGCACTCTGGTTGAAGAAACATTCGACAGATTTCAGTAAGCATGCTTACTGAACTAAGAGACTAATAAATTCAATACATTTAGCCAGATTATTGATAAACTATAAGCATAAACTAAGACACTTATCGATTTCTCTTACTCGGATATTAATAGTGGGCCCAGAATAAGGTATCGAGGCATGTCATACTGATACAAATTTACAACTTAACCAGCAAGAGTTAACTGACTTGTCTCTGCAATTAAATGCCTACAGAATATTCCACTTCGTATAAGATAGTGTTAAACAGGTAATATTCCTAATTACCGGGATTGATGTTGAGAATTGCACAATGACTTTTGTATCTTCAGCATGATCCTTATTCATGTGAGACTGAAACAAAACACTGGCACTAATAAGGACAAAAAGGAAGTTCTAATGAAAAATGAAATGCTGTACAAAAGAAAATAACAGCCAAAAATACCGCAACAGGCTTAGAGAATTGAGCTATTGGGTCAACTTTTGAATTCTGGTACTCCTCTTTGCTGAACTCTAACCATATAAAATAAACAAAATGACATGAGGAAAAAAATGTTCGGGGAAAAGGATAACACCACAAAAAAAAAATCCATAAAAGTTGCTCAAAACAATAAATCAAATGGATTAAAGGCAGCAGAAAAAGAACCATTAGTCCTTTGTATTAAATGGAATATTACTCGCTTGGAAAATGAAATTAGGACGTGATGCATAAAAGTAATTAGAGCACAGACCTCCTGATCCCAGCAAAGCTGTCGCAACACCTGATACATATCTCACAACTTTTGGTTCGATGCGCATAAATTGGAAGTCACCAAAGTCAACCTTCAGAATGGTAAGTATATGGCTGAGTTCTCTATCTAAACAGATTAGTGACAAGATTTATCTAAAGGGACATATGACATGCAGGGGGATGAGAGACAAACATACCCAGAATGCATTGGGATGTTTAGCCAAATAAGCAATTCGAACTGCTGCTTGATCTTTCTCGGAAACCTATATAATTGATCAATACATCATCTCAAATACTTCAGAACTCAAAACCATTAGGATGTGTAAACAATGGAAATTACAAACAACTTACAGCAATAGCATCACCATGCAGAGTGATTACTAAATCAGTCCTGTCCTCAGGATCTCTAGCAACAAGCAATGAACATTTGTCATTGGCCAATAAGTCCTGTGACAGCAATTTTTGTAATAATTATCAGGTGAAATGAACAAAACTCTTTGACTGGGGAAAAAGGGAAAACAGGATTAACAACAGAGAAACTCAGTATGGTGGAATGAAAAAAAGAATGGTCAAAATCAAAATCTAAGAGAGAACCTTAGTATGAACGGCCAGGCTGCTGACTGCTAATATTGGAGATCCATCAGCATCACATGCAAAGTCAACTATCGACCCAGATGGATAGCCCTCATGCTTCTGCGTGCAGAAAATGAGTAAAAATGAGCAGGATTACAAGAAAATTATTCCTAATATGAGTTGTTAAGGAGAACATAAGTCATCATTTTAATTCCATCCAAACACTTTCACAAGAAGTGCCAAATGAACCAAGATTTTGGAAGATCCTGTTTCCATCATTCTATATAGAAAATATTGGTTGTATGAGCAACAGAACGGCCTAAGATACCGAAACTGCAACTAGGAAGGATAGAAAGGGGGAAGCTTGTGCAAGTTTAGATTATAGGAGTCTTGTGGAGCTAGTTGATAAGTTTTTATCCATTATGAAGTGTGGCGATTACAAGATTCTTTTATTCATTTTCAGAATTGTCAGCTAGATGATGATATTATGATCTCAAATCATCACCGTGGAAAGGGTGAGCAAATTCACAGTAATCTTAATAAAACGAATAGAAAGTAAAAAACAATAGCTATCCTCACACAAGTATCAAAGGTGTCTTTATATCAGCTTTCATGCTAAATTAACCCAAATTATAAATGATCAAATCAACTAGTCAACTAGAAATATGATGGCATACCAGTGAAAAAGTTGAAAGCATGCCGCGTGTGCTCTGATCAAGCACAGTACGGATTTCCTCCACCGGAGAAAGCCT
Organism: Hibiscus mutabilis; assembly: GCA_019671005.1. Classification (NCBI taxonomy): domain Eukaryota; kingdom Viridiplantae; phylum Streptophyta; class Magnoliopsida; order Malvales; family Malvaceae; genus Hibiscus; species Hibiscus mutabilis. The sequence continues at coordinate 9,176,222 of CM033735.1, read as the reverse complement.
AGCAGCCTTCTCCTGAAAATGGAATGACCAAGTTTCAGTATATGTATATAGACATGCAAAAAAGAAAAAGAAAGAAGGAAGGAAACTCGAACAGAAACGAAGTCAAACATTATATACATAAAATTCAACAAACCTGGTGAGCTTGAATTAACTGAAACACATTGGTTTCATTACCAACATCCTCACGAGAGATTGCCTGGTAAAAATAAACATAAACCCCATTAATTTTTCTATACAAAAAAAAAAGAGAATCTTTTCCAATCAATCTACCCCTTTTCAGATAAAAATCAATACAAAAAAGAAAACCCAGGTTTCCTTTTTTTAATATATAGAAACGAACAGAAAGCTGAGTGTGTAAATTACCTGAGAGGAAGAAGTCGAAGGTTGAGCTGCAGAGGCCATGATAGAGAGGGATCTCGGAGTCGGAGGAGGAATGAGAACGAAACGAGAGTGGCGAAAATGAAAGATGGGAGAAGATGGAGGGGTTTTATAGACATTTAAGCGTGAAATTAGAGAGAGATTAGGAGTTGCTGTTGGAGTCGTCATCCCTTCCACCAAATCGGCTAGACCTGCTAGATTCCTATGCAACCAAACCAAATTATTTTATTATTTATTTAATTATTTATGTTTTCCTTTTTCCTTTTTAAGGTCAAAGGGTATTTGAAATTCGAAAAGATGTTGAGAATTTAAAACGAATGAGATAGGAGGTTGAAGACGAAGGCTACTGAGAAAACTTAAAAAGAGGACATATGATATCTGGTCTCAATTTCAGCGTTTTTTATTGGAATATCACCGTTTTAAAAAAAAATTCTTAGATATTTTTCTAAAGATTATTAAAAAAATGAAATTCACTGAATGGCCTAATAATTAAAAATATTTATATTTTTTATAAAAATATAAATATTTTTCTATTTAATAAAAAAATATTCAAAGAAATAGTATTTATTTCATTTTAATAAAAATTGTAAAATCTCAAAATCCAACCGGGTATTTTACACAGATATATGCTGTCATTTTTTTATTTTGTGATATAAAGTATTTTATTTTTTATTTCACGATTTAAGGATGTTTTTAGAGTAAACGTAAAAGTTGATATATTTTTACTGTAACTTTTTAAAGTATGCTAAGAAAGACACTAGTTTCAGGATAAATTATATATATTTTTAACTCTTTAACTATACGTATACAATTTGTAAAAAAAAAAATTAAATTTATATCTCTTAAAATAAATATCGTTCACTTTTTCACTAAAATTCTATTTTAACAAATAATTAAGGCATTTTAAGTATGATCTAAAATAATTTAATCGAATCAGATTGCAAATGGTGACGTATGAGTGGAAAGCAGTCGCACTTTAAGTTTAAACAATGCATGTAAAACGAATATATTGATTAAAATGAGTTTACAAGACTCAAATTACTATGAGCGGTTGTACATGCCCAACTAAAACACAACAAAAATCATATGCCTCAATTATGTTACTTTTATGTCTCATATTAAATTTTATATTTTAAATTTTAAATCATAAACTTTAAAAATATATCATACTCCTAATATTTTAAACTCTCACCATAAACTTTAAACCTACTTTTTTAACGTAGAAACACCAAAAAAAGATATAGTTTAGGGCAAATGACTTCTATCCATTAAAATAATATACTATTTTTATCTCACTAAAACTGTATATATTTTTTTTATCATTTTTTTAACTTTGACTATTTATTATTTAAAATTAATTATTGATAAAATTATAATATATATATATATATATTAAAAACTTTCAATCAAACTTTTTTTTAAATATATCTTATAAATTTTAATTAATTAAAATTTTAAAAAATATATGTTCAAAATTAAAAAAAATTAATCAAAAAAAAATATTAACACGTCATAGTTTTAATGAAACAAAAGAATATTATTATACTCCGAATAAAAAGTCGATTGAACCCCTGCAAACAATGTAGATCTCCCGAGTCAAATCCTTGATTCCTCTTATAAAAAGTCGATTGAACCCCTGCAAACAACGAAGAAGTGTTTTGTTGGGTTGTGTCCAAATTTCAAGTCTCGTTACCAGCTCAGTGTTTTGGCCATCCCCTCGCATGGTGTCACAACCGAGTCCCGGGGCCACAACCGATTCACTTTCACCATGCCCCATTTTCAAGTACATCAATGTTTTAGGAAGAAGAGTCTTTGTTTTCAATTATTTATTTGGTTAGGAAAAAGTGCCATCGTTTCAAACAATAGAATGTTTTTTTCGCATATATGTAGGGGTGGACAGTCGGCAGAGTTTGGGTTGATCCACTGGTAAAGGTATATATCCTACACACCATCGAGGCGACCCCTACCGCCCAAGTCGATGGTGTGGGTGAGTTTTTCTAATGTAACCCGATGTTTTCCCTTTTAATAAAATAAAAACCATTTTTCTTTCCTACGGAAAAGTTGGGGGTCGACTGTGTGCATTCGCTATGCCCCACGGTTTCGACCATGGTTTGAATAATGGTTTTGTGGCGCGAGACTAATGTGTTGCTTGCTTATTTTGAGCAGATCTATCGAGAGAAAAGGCTGACTTGGTCGGGAAGAGTCCTTTTCAAGTACCGCATGGCTTAGCGACCGAGTGAACTAAAGGCTAAGGCCGTGACACGTGGTATCAGAGCAAGGTGGTTGCACTCAATTTCAGGCGTGGTGTTGCATGTTCATTGTGGTGAAAAGCACAGAGGTGCGTAATCAATAGCACATAGGTGCTCTTTAATAATTGTGGCATAGTGGTGCTCAATTTTTGTTCAAGCACAGCGGTGCTTCCTTGTTGCTAGCACACAACGGTGCTTCCTTGTTGCTAGCGCACAGCGGTGCCTAGTTTTTTATTGGGAAAGCACAGCGGTGCTTATTCCCTCTTGATGCACATTGGTGTTTTCTTGCTTCTTGTGCATAATGGTGCCTAGTTTTTCATTGGGAAGCACAGCGGTGCTTATTCCCTCTTGAAGCACAGTGGTGCTGAGTTACTAATAGACATTGTGGTGCTTATTATTTTTTCTGTGCAGGAATTAGTGTGGTTGGAGTCGACCAGGGATGGTGACTACTCGTAAGCATCAGGGGCCGAAAATCGTCTCGAAAATTGATGTGCCAGTGGGCGCAGGTACTTCGGCGCAACATGGCGCGAGAGTGCCCGCACAAGGGGGTAAGACCATAGACCCCAATAGGTTTGAGGAGCTAAAAGCCGCGGTGGCGTCCCTGAGGGCTCATGTGGTGACCAGTGAACGAGTTCGAGCGATTGAAGTTTCCCATCAGGAGTTGGCTCACATGGTGAAACACCTCACTGATGAGACAAAGGAGGCAATGAGTACTCTGAAGTATGAGATAGAGGAGCTTAAGGCTCAAATTAATTTGATTGAAGTGGCTGTGGGCAATTCGGTGACCGTGGATAGGGGCCAGAGGAATAGGGTCCCTGAGCCTCAACGGTATAAGGGGAATAGGAATGCCAAAGAGCTTGAAAATTTCCTGTTTGATATTGAACAATATTTTCGTGCTAGTCGCACCACTATAGAGGAAGACAAGGTCTCGATGGTTTCTATGTACTTGACAGGGGATGCCAAGTTGTGGTGAAGGTCCAAGTTCACAGATGGCGTATGTTCCATTAAAACTTGGGACGAGCTGAAACGAGAATTAATGGCTACCTTTTTTTTGGAAAATGTGGAGTATAATGCTCGGAAGAAGTTGAGGGATTTGACCTATACTGGGACTATTCGTGATTATGTGAGAGAGTTTGCGGCGTTGATGCTGGATATCAAGGACATGTCTGAGAAAGACAAGATGTTTACTTTCCTTGAAGGCTTAAAGCCATGGACTAGAACTGAGATTCAAAGACAGAGGGTGCAGGATGTAGTCGCTGCCATGGCGGTTGCTGAGCGGCTTAACGATTACAGTGATGGCTCAAACAAACACAAGGCCCCAACTAGTGGGAGCAATAACCATGCGGGTAATGGGAGTAAGAAGGCTAGAGGGGGAGACCAATAACTTGAGGAGCCGGGAGAGGACCTCCAAACAAGGAACCGGTGCAGAATATAGGGGAATGGTGGCTTTACGCCGAGGAATGGACAAAATAGGCTACCACTAGCATGCTTCCTATGTAAGGGGCCTCATCGCGTGGTTGAGTGCCCACATAGGGGTGCATTGAGTGCTTTGGAACTTTTACGGCCTGATGACACGCCCCCTAACCCACCTACAGAGAATAGTAAGACCGATTTAGCCAGGATTGGGTCTATTCATTTTTTGAATGTATTACAATCTCAATTTGGACAACTTAAAGAAAGAACCAGAAAAAGGCTTGATGTACGTGGACTTGGTGATAAATGGGAATGCGACTAGGGCTCTTGTTGACACAGGAGCAACATATACCTTTATCTCACCTGAGGAAGTCAAGAGATGTGGTTTAACAATTACTAGATATGTGGGACAGATGAAAGCAGTTAATTCTGCTGCCGCCTTAATTTATGGAAGTGTTAAAAGGGTGAAGGCCAAGCTTGGGTCTTGGGAGGGAAGCGTGGATCTCACTGTTTCCCCTATGGACGATTTTGATGTTGTGTTAGGGCTGGATTTCATGACAAAAGCCCAGGCCATCCCCGTCCCTGTTGCGAGCTGCCTACTGTTTCTAGGGGATTGCCCGGGGTGGTGCCCACTACCATTCTACCAAGAAGTGGAAAGATGCTATCAGCAATGCAATTTGAGAAAGGGGTGAAGAAGGGGGAACCTTCTTTTGTCGTGTTACCTATTCTACATGGGGAGTCAACCCTTGAAGGTGTACCAAGTGGGATTTTGAGAGTGTTGGAGGACTATAAAGATGTCATGCCAGACCAGTTGCAAAAAAGGCTTCCTCCTCAAATGGCGGTGGATAATGGGATTGAACTGGTCCCAACTAAAACAGAACAAAAATCATATGCCTCAATTATGTTACTTTTATGTCTCATATTAAATTTTATATTTTAAATCATAAACTTTAAAAATATACCATACTCCTAATATTTTAAACTCTCACTATAAACTTTAAACCTACTTTTTTAACGTGGAAACACCAAAAAAATATATAGTTTAGGGCAAATGACTTCTATCCATTAAAATAATATACTATTTTTATCTCACTAAAATTGTAGATATTTTTTATCATTTTTTTAACTTTGACTGTTTATTACTTAAAATTAATTATTGATAAAATTATAATATATATATATTAAAAACTTTCAGTCAAATTTTTTTAAAAATATATCTTATAAATTTTAATTAATTAAAATTTTAAAAAATATATGTTCAAAATTAAAAAAAAATTAATCAAAAAAAATATTAACACGTCATAGTTTTAATGAAACAAAAAGAATATTATTATACTCTGAATAAAAAGTCGATTGAACCACTGCAAACAATGTAGATCTCCCGAGTCAAATCCCTGATTCCTCTTATAAAAAGTCGATAAAGTAAGACTTCTTAAAAAATAGATTCCTCTCATTTGTTCGATTTTAAAAACTTAATTCAATTCTTTTATTCTCAAGGGAATAAATACATGCACTTGTTACCATTGTTGAAACCATTTGTGGCTATCTATTGCTGGTAAAACAACCGAGTACACAGTTGATCCAATTGCATAACAACTTAGTTACTTGTTCAAGCATAAGACCAACTTTCAGAACCTCCGGAGTAACATTCGGGAACCGGAGAAAGCTCGAGAAAGAGTGCAACATTTTGTTAACGAGGAAGAAGAAATTGAAGCGGATGTCCTGAAATGGTTAGACAACGTTGGGGACAAATTGAAGCAAGATGAAGAGAAAGCAACGAATGAGTGTTTCGTTGGGTTGTGTCCAAATTTCAAGTCTCGTTACCAGCTCAGTGTTGTGGCCATCCCCTCGAATGGTGTCACAACCGAGTCTTGGGGCCACAACCGTGTCACTTTCACCATGCCCCATTTTCAAGCACATCAATGTTTTAGGAGTAATAGTCTTTGTTTTCAATTATTTCTTTGGTTAGGAAAAAGTGCCCTCATTTCAAACAATAGAATGTTTACTCGGGTCATTTCTATAATGTTTTTTTCGCATATATGTAGGGGGTGGACAGTCAACAGAGTTTGGGCTGATCCACTAGTAAAGGTATATATCCTACACACCATCGAGGAAGCCCCTACCGCCTAAGTCGATGGTGTGGGTGAGTTTTTCTAATGTAACCTGATGTTTTCCCTTTTAATAAAATAAAAACCGTTTTTCTTTCCTACGGGAAAGTTAGGGGTCGACTGTGTGCATTCGCTATGCCCAACGGTTTCGACCATGGTTTGAAGAATGGTTTTGTGGCACGAGACTAATGTGTTGCTTGCTTATTTTGAGCAGATCTATCGAGAGAAAAGGCTGACTTGGTCGGGAAGAGTCCTTTTCAAGTGCCTCACGGCTTAGCGACCGAGTGAACTAAAGGCTAAGGCCGTGACACGTGGTATCAGAGCAAGGTGGTTGCACTTAATTTTAGGCGTGGTGTTATCTGTTCATTGTGGTGAAAAGCACAGAGGTGCGTAATCAATAGCACAGAGGTACTCTTTAATTATTGTGGCACAGTGGTGCTCAATTTTTGTTCAAGCACAACGGTGCTTCTTGTTGCTAGCGCACAGCGGTGCCTAGTTTTTTATTGGGAAAGCACAGCGGTGCTTATTCCCTCTTGATGTACAGTGGTTTTTCTTGCTTATTGTGCACAATGGTGCCTAGTTTTTCATTGGGAAGCACATAGGTGCTTATTCCCTCTTGAAGCATAGTGGTGCTGAGTTACTAATAGGCTTTGTGGTGCTTATTAATTTTCCTGTGCAGGAATTAGTGTGGTTGGAGTCGACCAGGGATGATGACTACTCGTAAGCATCAGGGGCCGAAAGTCATCCCGAAAATTGAGGTGCAAGCGGGCGCAGGTACTTCGGCGCAACATGGCGCGAGAGTGCCCGCACAAGGGGGTAAGACCATAGACCCCGATAGGTTTGAGGAGCTAGAAGCCACGGTGGCATCCCTGAGGGCTCATGTGGTGACCAGTGAACGAGTTCGAGCGATTGAAGTTTCCCATCAAGAGTTGGCTCACATGGTAAAACACCTCACTGATGAGACAAATGAGGCAATGAGTACTCTGAAGTATGAGATAGAGGAGCTTAAGGCTCAAATTAATTTGATTGAAGTGGCTGTAGGAAATTCGGTGACCGTGGATAGGGGCCAGAGGAATAGGGTCCACGAGCCTCAACGGTATAAAGGGGAATAAGAATGCCAAAGAGCTTGAAAATTTCCTATTTGATATTGAACAATATTTTCGTGCTAGTCGCACCACTATAGAGGAAGACAAGGTCTCGATGGCTTCTATGTACTTGACAGTGGATGCCAAGTTGTGGTGTAGGTCCAAGTTCATAGATGGCGTATGTTCGATTAAAAGTTGGGACAAGCTGAAACGAGAATTAATGGCTACCTTTTTTCCGGAAAATATGAAGTATAATGCTCGGAAGAAGTTGAGGGATTTGACCTATACTGGGACTATTCGTGATTATGTGAGAGAGTTTGCGGCGTTGATGCTGGATATCAATGACATGTCTGAGAAAGACAAGATGTTTGTTTTCCTTGAAGGCTTAAAGCCATGGGCTAGAACTGAGATTCAAAGACAGAGGGTGCAGGATGTAGTCGCTGCCATGGTGGCTGCCGAGCGACTTAACGATTATAGTGATGGCTCAAACAAACGCAAGGCCCCAACTAGTGGGAGCAATAACCATGCGGGTAATGAGAGTAAAAAGGCTAGAGGGGAGAGGCCGATAACTTGAGGAGTCGGGAGAGGACTTCCAAACAAGGAGCCGGTGCAGAGTAGGGGGAATGTTGGCTATACACCAAGGAATAGACAAAATAGGCTACCCCTAGCATGCTTCCTGTGTAAGGGGCCTCATCGCGTGGCTGACTGCCCACATAGGGGTACATTGAGTGCTTTGGAACTTTCACGGCCTGAGGACACGCCCTGTAACCCACCTACAGAGAATAGTGAGACCGATTTGGCCAGGATTGGGTCTATTCGTTTTTTGAATGAATTACAATCTCAATTGGACAACTTAAAGAATGAACCATAAAAAGGCTTGATGTACATGGACTTGGTGATAAATGGGAAGGCGACCAGGGCTCTAGTTGAAACGGGAGCAACAGATACCTTTATCTCACCTGAGGAAGTCAAGATATGCAGTTTAACAATTACTAGAGATGTGGGACTGATGAAAGCAGTTAATTCTGTTACCGCCGTAATTTATGGAAGTGTTAAGAGGGTGAAGGCCAAGCTTGGGTCTTGGGAGGGAAGCGTGGATCTCACTGTTTCCCCTATGGACGATTTGTATTGGGGCTGGATTTCATGACAAAAGCCCAGGCCATCCCCGTCCCTACTGTGAGCTGCCTACTGTTTCTAGGGGATTGCCCGGGGGTGGTGCCCACTACCATTCTACCAAGAAGTGGAAAGATGCTGTCAGCAATGCAATTTAAGAAATGGGTGAAGAAGGGGGAACCTTCTTTTGTCGTGTTACCTATTCTACATGGGGAGTCAACCTTTGAAAGTGTACCAAGTGGGATTCTGAGAGTGTTGGAGGACTATAAAGATATCATGTCAGACTAGTTGCCAGAAGGGCTTCCTCCTCGAAGGGCGGTGGATCATGGGATTAAACTGGTCCCCGGTGCCAAACCTCCTGCGAGATGTCCGTACTATATGTCCCCTCTTGAATTAGCTGAATTGAGGAAACAACTAGATGAACTAGTAAAAGCTAGGTTTATTCGACCGTCTAAAGTGCCATTTGGGGCGCCAGTATTGTTCCAGAAGAAACATGATGGGAGTTTGAGATTGTGTATGGACTATAGAGCCTTGAATAAGGTGACTGTTCGGAACAAGTATCCCAACCCCTTAATTGCGGACTTGTTCGACCAGCTAAGTGGAGCGAAATATTTTACAAAGTTGCATCTTCGATCGGGGTATCATCGGGTAAGAGTGGCCGAGGGAGATGAACCGAAGACAACTTGTGTTACTCGGTATGGGGCATTTGAGTTTCTTGTGATGCCATTTGGGCTAACCAATGTGCCTGTATCCCTTTGCACCTTGATGAACCAGGTGTTCCATGATTTTCTTGACAAGTTTGTGGTGATGTACTTGGACGATACAATGGTATATAGTTCCTCTTTGACAGATCATGAAAACCATTTGCAGTTAGTGTTGCAGAGGCTCAGAGATAATTAGCTATTTGTTAAAAGAGAGAAATGTGATTTCGTCCAAACTCAAATCAAGTTCTTAGGACACCTTATTGGGCAGGGACATGTTCGAATGGATAAGGAAAAAATGAAGGTGATCCAAGAATGGGCGACTCTAAAAAGTGTCAGTGAGATTAGATCATTCTTGGGATTAGCTAACTATTATAGACAGTTTGTCGAATGCTACTCTCGGAGGACAGCAATACTTACCGATTTGTTAAAGAAATGTGAGAAGTGGGTCTGGTCCAAAGAGTGTCAAGATGTTTTTGAGGGACTAAAAACTGTTGTGATGAACGACCCTGTCCTAGTATTACCTGACATTGAGAAACCCATGGAAGTTGAAACTGATGCATCTGACTTTGCCATAGGGGGAGTACTCATGCAGTGGCCTTTGAGAGTCGAAAGTTGAGTGGTGCCGAGACGAGATATGCAACTCAGGAAAAAGAACTTCTAGCCGTGATCCATTGTCTCAGGGCTTGGAGGCATTATTTGTTGGGATCAAAGTTTGTTGTTAAAACAGGCAACACAGCTGCTAGTCATATCCTGACGTAACCAAAACTGTCGGCAAGATGGCAAGATACCTAGCAGAGTTTGATTTCAGTTTTGAGCATAAAGCTGGGAAGAAGAATCAGGTAGCTGATGCGTTGAGTCGAAAGGCCGATCTGGCGACCCTTAGATTGATTGCTCCTATGTCAGCTAGTAGGGTGACGAATGATATCCGAGAACTCATAATAGAGAGTATAAGAAAGGATCTACAGATGATGGCAATACTGAGGATGGTGGAAAGTGGCCAATCGAAGACCTTTTGTGTAGAGAATGGGATCCTAATGATGAAAGGTCCGCGTATGTATGTCCCGAGAGCGGGAGAACTTAGACAGAAACTACTGCGTGAATGCCATGACACTCCCTAGGCAGGTCACCAGGGTTGGCAGTGTACTTTGGCCCTGCTGGAACAAGGATATTATTGGCCGCACATGCGACAGGATATTATGGACTATACCAAGACTTGCCTTATTTGCCAGTAAGATAAGGTGGATCGACAAAAGACTGCGGGATTGTTGGAGCCATTGTTAGTGCCAACACGACCTTGTGAGAGCATTTTACTTGACTTTATAGTGAGCTTGCCTCGGGTGGGGGATCTTGGAGTTGTCATTGTGGTGGTGGATCGGTTCTCGAAATATGCTACATTTATCCATTCCCCTAAATATTGTTCGACAGAGGAGACAGCTCGGTTAGTCTTTAAACATGTGGTGAAGTATTGGGGTGTCCCACAGGATATTGTTAGTGACAGGGATGGTCGGTTCACTGGAAATTTCTAGAGATAGTTATTCAAGATGTTGGGATCTAAACTGAATTTGTCATCAAGTTATCATCCCCAGACGGATGGGCAGACTAAGCACTTTAATGGGTTGTTAGAAGAGTACTTAAGGCATTTTATCCAGGCCAACAAGAAAAATTGGCCTTCATTGTTGGATGTGGCACAACTTTGTTTTAATTCACAAAAGAGTTCTGCTACTAATAAAAGCCCCTTTGAAATTATGACAGGTCAGCAGCCGCGGCTTCCACATACCACTCTAGAGTCATACAAAGGAAAGTGTCCCCGAGCTTTTAATTTCTCCAAGGAGTGGCGCCAAAATACAGAGATTGCTCGGGCTTATCTAGTGAAAGCTGCAAAACATATGAAGAAGTGGGTAGATCGTGGCCGAAGGGACCAGCAGTTCAAAGTTGGCGATCTAGTGCTTGTCAAGCTAATGGCAGAACAGTTGCGGTTCTTACGGAATAGAGATCGGCGGTTGGTGCGAAAGTATGAAGGACCAGTGCCGATTGTGGTCAAAGTTGGGAATAACTCATCCAAGATCAAGTTGCCCTCATGGATGAAAGTTCACCCTGTGTTCCATGTGAGCAACTTGAAGCCTTTTCATGCGAACCCCTCAGATGTTAGCCGATGACAGAGTGATCGAGTCCCCATCTGTACCAAACCCCCATCAAAACGTTGAGTTGAGGAGATCCTTGCTGATAGGTTTGTTACGATGTCCAAGAAGAAGCTTGTTCATGAGTACCTGGTCAAGTGGGAAGGTCTCGGAGCCGAAGAGACAAGTTGGGAGAGAGATCATGACCTAAAGGCGTTCAAGCAGAAAATCGAGTAGTTTCTTGCAGCCCAGTCGACGAGGGCGTCGACAAGTTAGGTGGGGGGATGTTGTGGCCATCCCCTCGCATGGTATCAAAACTGAGTCTCGGGGCCACAACCGAGTCACTTTCACAATGCCCCATTTTCAAGCACATCAATGTTTTAGGAAGAAGAGTCTTTGTTTTCAATTATTTCTTTGGTTAGGAAAAAGTGTCCTCATTTCAAACAATAGAATGTTTACTCGGGTCATTTATATAACATTTTTTCGCATATATGTAGGGGGTGGACAGTCGACAGAGTTTGGGCTGATCCACTAGTAAAGGTATGTATCCTACACACCATCGAGGCGGCCCCTACCGCCCAAGTTGATGGTCTGGGTGAGTTTTTCTAATGTAACCCAATGCTTTCTCTTTTAATAAAATAAAAGTCGTTTTCCTTTCCTACGGGGAAGTTGGGGGTCGACTGTGTGCATTCGCTATGCCCCACGGTTTCGACCATGGTTTGAAGAATGGTTTTGTGGCGCGAGATTAATGTGTTGCTTGCTTACTTTGAACAGATCTATCGAGAGAAAAGGCTAACTTGATCGGGAAGAGTCCTTTTCAAGTGCCGCACGGCTTAGCAACCGAGTGAACTAAAGGTTAAGGTCGTGACACTCAGCAGGCGCAGGCTGTAAGTGAACTCTTGGGACAAGGGAAATTTGATAGTTTCATATCCTCCTGCTATGGAGGGGGTAGTTTCGCAAGACCACGCTTGCGAAATAAGTTGCTGCTAGATCAAAAGAAGAACACTTGTTTGACAAAGTCGTAATGACAGAAGAAGGATTCAAGGAGAAATTGCAGACATGTTAGGCCTACATTTTGATAAGGAGACTGGCAAGTGTCATAGCAAAGTTACGTAGATCAAAAGAGCTACTTGTCCACATTAGGTATATCCATTCCGGATGGCCGAATTATGCCAAAGGAAGACGAGTTCTTGAGGAAGTTGGAAGGATACAAGATTATTTTATGATAGTTTGATAGGAGTTTGTTTGTAGAGAGTGAAGCTCCGAAACTCAGAAGCATTGCAACTTGAGTTAGACATCGAAAATGGTTGAAATGTTGGTAAAAAAAGCCGGAGAGTTGCACATAGAGGGATTCAAAGGTGCAAAGTAGGGGTGTTCAAAAATACACTACCCGACTACCCAAACATAAAAAATCAGGTATTTACCCATAATTTTTTTTACCCCGGGTCACAAAATTAATAATTTTTTGGTACTCAGATATATTTAAAACTAATAATTTATATTATATTCAATATATACTAAACTAATAAAAAAATCTTTAAATCTTTTATATTTTATATTTAATAAATACATATTTTTATATTAAACTAATAAATTCATATTTTTATATTTTTATATTAAACTAATATAATATTTTTATATTTAATATATATATATTTTTAAATTTAGGTATCCAATTACCCGATTTTTCGAGTACCCGACCAACCCGGGCCGGGACACGAGCCAGCTAAACCACTACCCGAACTCCCGAGTACCCGGTACCTCAGATACCCAGATTTGAACACCCCTAGTGCCAAGTAGAGGTGGCAATCGGGTTGTTTGGATCGGGTCATTTTGGGTCGGTCAATTTTTGGTTCGAGTTATTTTGGGTTTAGGTTCATTCTGGTTGGATCGGGTGTGATTTGGATTTAGTTTGGGTTTATGTCGGGTCGGGCATCAAGTCAGGTGAATATCGATTTGGTTGGTTTTCGGATCGGGTCAATATCAAATCAGATGTCTTTTCGGGTCAAATCTATATCAGATTAGCTGACTTTTCGGGTCGAGTCAATATCGAATCGGTTTTTTTCGGGTCGAGTCAATATCGAATCAGTCGACTTTCAATTTGAGTCGATATAGGAAGATGATATTTTAAAAGAGAAAATAATATTAAATCATTAAACTATTACTAAAGGTAGTTGTTAATTAGTAATATAATATAAAATAAGAATAACACATACATATTTGAAGAAATTAAATTTGGGTTGCTTTTGGTTCAGTTTAATTTTCGGTTCGATTGCTTTTAGTTCTGGTTGACTTTCCATTCGGGTTACTTTTGGTTCGGTTGATTTTTTATTCGAATTTCTTTCAGTTCAGGTTGTTTTTAGTTTCGGTTATTTTCGGTTTCAGTTAGTTTTGATTCAGGTTAATTTTCGGTTTAACTAAATTCGGGTCGATTTTGGTTCAGTTCAGTTTTGATTCGGATTCGGGTCAATTTTAAACCATCATATTCGGGTCTATATTAAATTTTAGGTCGAGTAAACAGGATCGAATCTCAGATCTCGAGTTAAGTTTGGCAAGTCTAGTGCCAAGGATATGGTTCATGAGTTGGATGATGGAAAGTATAACGGTCGACAATAAAAGACACAAGAGATTGAACAATAGGTGGAGAAAGAAAAATTCTCTGTAATATCGAAAATTTTAAAAGAACGATTTTGTATGACTAAACGACTTTTTAATTTTTAACTAAGCCCTAATCCCATAATAACTATTTATAAGGGTATAAAGAAAAATTACGTAACAAAAAATCTACTCAAATTCAAGGTCGTCTCTGGCCAAAGCAATAAGGGCGACAGCTCAAAGTTTATGCCCAGATAAATTAAAAGCATTTTTAGAGTGGATGAAAAAAAAACGCCCAAAGAATATATTAGCTAGGTCAGATTAAGTGTTTTGAGGCCCACAATCAACAGCCGGGTGAATATGAAACTTTAGTTTCAATAATTGGAAATAACTGGCCAACTACCGTGATTAAATTTTATTTAACTGTTTAAACAAATAATTATAAAGAACACTGGTCAAAAAGAAATAAATATAAAGAACAGTTGGTTTTGATTAATCTAGGTATTAGTAGGTTCTAGGGCCATAATTAAAAATTTTAAATTAATTTATTTTTAAATTTTAATGGGAATAAAAATTTTAAATACATCTATAAATAATACTTATAGTATTAGCTTAAATATACACTTGGCACCTAAATTACGAATCTTTTTTTAAGTTGGTACCTATAGAATTTTTGCTCCTAAGTTAGAACCTAAACTAAACACCTTCTCTCTAATTAGTACCTTGAGAACTTTTACTCTCAAGTTGGTCCACAAACTTTAATTCATTCACTGTTTTGATACTTTTATAACACATTTAATCCTCAAAATTTATATACTTTATCAATTTGATCTTAATTGAAAATAATTTAATAAGTTTTAAATTTCATATTTAAACATTACATCAATTCAATTATTTTTTACGATATTGTCAAATCAAACGAGCCTATCAAATCAAAGCAGTAGTTAGATAACTACAATCTAGGATAAAATAACAATTTTATATTATACCACGAAAGTAATATAACATTTTTGAAAAAAAAAACAAACAAATTATGAGAATAATAAAAAATAAATTGATAGAATGTTTATATGGAGGATTAAATTTATGATTTGTTTCGAGTTAGGATCTAATCGATAGAATGTATAAGTTTGGTACCAATTTGGAAGAAGGTGTCTAGTTCAAGTGCTAATTTAAGAGTAAAAGTTTTTTAAGTTAACGACTTAGAAGAAGGTGCCTAGTTTAGATACCAACTCATGAGCAAAAATTCTTTAAGTACCAATATAGGAACAAGATTTTTTTAAATACCAACTTAGAAGAAAGTGTCTAACTTAAATATCAAATGTATATTTAAGACTACAATATTTTTATTCTTCACATCTCAATTTCTCTTCTATTTTTATTTTCTTATGTTATCATCTCACAATTTACAAGTAAATTAATTTATTTTTATATATTTTTAAAATTATTATTTTTTCAATAGTTATTATTTGAGGCTTAAAATTTTGATTTGCCCTTCGGACATAAAAATCTCAAAAACCGCCGTGCTCAAATTATGTTTCATACTCAATGCAATATACAGACTTTGTGTCGCGAGCCCATGCATACACCACATACCCCCGCTTTTCTCTCAGTCTTACCTTTTTACCAAATTGTTCGTACTGCAAATTTTTCGAGGTAGAACAATATAAAATTCATCTCACAAACTTTAACACGAATATATACTATTTTAAAATATAAAAGGAATAATACAAGGCAAGGATGATGATGATCATGATGAAATCAATTTCCCCCAAATCAACCATTTGGAGCTTACATGATTAAGGTTGTAAACGAGTCTAGTCAAGCTCAAGTAGTGTTGAGCTCGATTCAACTTGTTAAGAATTAAAGTCGAGTTTGAGCTTAAGTAGTTTTCAATAAGCCTGAATAATCTGAGCTCGACTCGGTTTATTATGAACTCGACCCGAGTTTGAGCTTGAGTCGAGTGTTGGCCGAGCTTTGATCGAATCGAACTCAAATAACTCGCGATCTGTCTCTTCTCATTTAAAACCCTACTAGGAAAAAATTTGATACACAAAGTTTACACAAGCTTAGGGTTTATGGCGCTAGTTTAAGAATTAGAGGTTTAAGTTGTTGGATTTATAATTTAGATTTTAGGGTTGACTTATGTTTTAGAGTTCTAGGTTTAGGAATTTAGATTTAAAATTTAAAATTTTAGTATATTATATTTTCGAATAGCTTGCAAGTTTTTCGAGTCGAGTATCGAGTAGCTCAACTCGGCTCGTTAAGAGCTCGAGTACAATCAAATCGAGTGTCGACCAAGTCGAACTCGAATAGCTGGCAATATGTATCGTCTCATTTACGGCCCTTATACATGACTACCAAAGCTAGAAAGCTTCTGCTCATTAGGGAATTATAGCATTAGATTCCCATCCTTGGAAACTGCAACTGAAAAATTGCACAAAGATGATGTTCTCTCAAGGACACCCAAGTAAGACTAAATTCTTTCTAATTTATCATTATTAGCTAATTTATATTTCATAACTAATAATATTTTTTTTTTCTCGAGGATTGCTATATGTAGAATATTGTAAAGAAGTGCAGGATTCAATCAACTATGAAGGCAACTCTTCAACTTCTAAGACCCAATAGCCTGAGCCAAGTAAGACCATGCATATAACACATACTGTTTTTCCTTACCTTTAATAAGCTGGGTTCTTTGATAGGGCTTTCTCCATATCTCGCTTAATGTATGCAGGCTAAGGTACATACATATATTTGCTACCTAGACACACACATTGATTCCGTACAAGACTTATATTTCTTCTATTTGAAGTTGATACTAGAGATTGGGGTTAGATATCAAACGGATTCTGCAAATCTCGTCTCTTTTATTGTGTGATTTATTTACTTGCCGTTATCTTATAACTTAAGTGAAAATGTCAAAATGCAAAGTAAACCTAAAACTAATTGGTAATAGATGCCGAGACCCAAATTAATATAAAAAACTACAAAAAAAAATCAACTTTATACATGGGGGAGAACTTTTTAATATCTACATTATATATTTAATTCAAAGCAACACCATTCATGATGTCTTTTGCTTCAGTAAGTTTACTATAGACAAACTGAACTAGGGGTCACCAATTAGAGCCACTACAAGGAATTGGTCAGATTGGCCTACTGTCTAGGCTAATTACTAACTTGATCACCAAGACCACTTTCTAATCTGTAACAGGCTTGTGCCTGGGGTTTGCATGCAAATCTGAAAGGGGAAAGCCATCCAAATTACAATGCAATCAAGATAAAGCTGTCCGAGGACACTTACTTCCATTCTCCTGTTGTTCGGGTGTGGAAGGTCAGTTGAGGAAGGGGCCCCTGATGCAGGGAAAACTGGGGAAGCAACAGCGGAGGCACCAGTGGTTGCATCGTATTTTTTCACGCTATCTTGCTGTTGCAACTGCTTGGGATTTAGTACCTCCATCTGCTCTACAATGGAACATGGTGTCAGTTTAGAATCAATCTTTCGTCAGTAGCGATTAACAATTTTTTTATCATCGCTAATTTTCCCATCCTTAATACCATGCTGAGCATTAGTGACGAGAACATTTAAAAACGAAGTTCTGCCTCTTAAGACACTAGCCTATGCCTGAGAACCTTAAGTAAAGGTGCTGCACTTGATGTCTGAGGCACTTCTGCTAAATTGCACCATTTAACTACAGTAATTTACGCTCAAAAAGTAATGGATATGTCTATGTTGCACTGATACGGGTACATGTATGGAAATGGGGACGGGAAATTAAAACTGCAAGGTACGAGTACGATAAATATATAATAAATTTTATATTTTAAACAAATGTAAAAATAAAAAATTATGTGAACATGTCATCTCACATACTTATATATATATATATATATGTATATATAGTTGAATCATGTGTGTAAGAGTAAGTCTAAAAGAAAGAAGAAAAAGACAGCAAAAAGGTGGGAGAATAGAAGAAGAAAAAAACGGAAAGAAGAAATATTTGCAGGTACCCAAGCCGTACCTAATATATCCCCGGTACGGGGACGTACCGGATATATGGTACAACTTTAGACTAAAGTACCTGTGTTTCATAGGGATACGTAAACTGAAAATAAGAGACCCTAATCGGTAAGGGGGATTCATTTATAAACAAACAGAAAAGGCATACGAAGTGACAAGATTTTAAACAGGACAAATGTGAATAGAACAAAGAATATTAAGAACAATCATCAGGGACACAAGAATAACATAGTTAACTGGAATAAATGTCCGGAAAGTCAAAATGCTTGTATTGCTGAAATCACTGTGTTTGGTAATCACTAACTGGAATATTAAGGGCCTAATGAACAATAGACAACAAAATCACAACATAGGAACAAATAGTAATTTCCCAGCATAAAAGACAACCACTAATAACACTAAACAAAAACACTTGCATTATAAAGAATTACAAGGGCTACGTAAGAACCTATACAAAAGAAATGGATCCAGATATCATTTTAAAGAATGCTTACCTTATTTTGACCCTTTTATATTTTTTAGGAGGCATACTATTTGGGGAAACATTGGTCGTGGCACCAACAGGGGCATTTCCAGCAATTTCAGTAGCTACGAACTCTCGTGGTCGCTTAATACCACCTTGTTGCTGCAACGATGTATCACTCATAGGAGCAGTGCAAAGGGCAGGATAGGCTTCAGGGGAGGTAAGACTTCTGCTTCCACTTGTATTTTCAAGAGAGACAATTAAATTCTTAAGTTTCATAAGGTTGTGAGGTTGGTACTCAGATTCAAGTTTATGATCTTCAATGCATTTGACAACAGCCCTCAGATCAGCTATTCTTTTGGTGTTTGCCTCATTCTGTCAATTAATTTTACACATGTTAGATGGCTAAATGTTAAACGACGTAGCAGGCATTTAAATAGAAAGGTAGATAAACCTGTGCTTTAGGGGCCATTTTCCCCTTTTTTAAAATTGTTCTAATTTCAGCCTTAGAATGATTCAAGAAATCTTTCAACACAGAGACCGGAGGGAACTCTTTAACCTGTTCAAAAGCATAAATAAATCTAATTGCCTCCATATGCTGCTTCTTTTCAACAAGTTTTCTTATGAAACTTGTCAAGCAAGTATCCAAGTTATAACTCCTATCAGACCTCCCCATATAAAACAAACAATACAACTACAACTAAATTTCATTTTAGGATCAAGGCCTTGGATTTATTGAGAATGAAACAAAAGCCTGATCAGTATTTTTCATTTTATTTTTCCAAGTCCGCTTTAATGCATTCTGATTTCAAGAACAAAATCGTAATTCGTAAAGTACCACCATGATATTGTTAATACGTGAAAGGAGATAATGCAGTTGTATGCTATCAATAAACGAAAATTTATAATATTAGATATGCATGTAAATAAGAAAAGGTAAAATGGTTTTATAAACTTTACCAGTGATCTTATCTCCCAAACCAAGAGCCTTGAATAATTCAGGAGTTTGAATATGTTGAGCAACAAACACCAAAAAGTTTACAAGCTCATCAGCATCAAAAGCGCCTGCCAATTGGAAAGAGGCTAAAAGCCGCAGAAATCCCAAAACCTCCAATTCATGGCCAGATTCAACTCTCATTTTTGTTATCCAATCAAAGGCAAGCTTCATAGCTTCTTCTCTAACACGAGGCTTAACTTCAGGTGAGATTTTCATCAATTGCTCTAACAACAGAATGCAACTTCTTCTGGCAACATTCCCTTCAAACTCTCTGCCTCCCTTACTCAAATGTGGAGGGTAAAACCCCTCCATTGCATCCAAGACAAGCTTTGCAGGGTCTGCAGCAAGTATAAGAGCCATAGCAACTTCAGTACGTATTGAAGCATGCTCTTTCCAGCGCTCATTTAGGAACATCTGCAAATCCTTTCCATCCATATGTACGCAAAACCGAAGATGCGCTGCTGAAGAATGATCTATGGAACATTTAACCGACAAACTACCTGCTGATTCATTTTTCACTTGAGGATGCTGGGCTAAAGCAAGACTCTTGCTTTCAAGTTCTTTAGACCATTCCGCAAGTTTCTTCTCCTTTAAATCAAGATCTTTGAACCGCTGCTCACACCTTTTAACATTGAACTCAAGCTCGTTGGACTGTTGCTCATACTTTCTCCTATGTTCAGCAGATAATTCTTCAATCTCCTTCTCTCTTAGTTCAACTTTTCTCATACATTCACCATAATGCTTCTCTTTGGCTTCAAGCTCCCGATAACGTTGCTCAAGAAAATTTTCTTTTAACTCAAAATCTAGAGATCGGCCTTTTTCTTTTAACTCAAAATCTTTTGAACATTGCTCAAAATCCCTCTCTTTCAACCCAAGTTGTTGCTCTTTGGCCTCAATCTCTTCAAACTGATCTTTAACCAATTTCTCCTTAAGCTTCAGCTCCATGAATCTCTGATCACATTGCTTAACTTTATATTCAAGATCTTCAAATTGTAATTTATATTTTCTCTCCAGCTCCACAGATGATTCTTCTATTTGCTTCTCTTTCAATTTGATTTCTCTCAAGCAATCTTCATTATGTTTCTGTTTTGCTTCAAGATCTTGAAGACCCTTTTCAAGAGAAGTCTCCTTCATTGTAAAATCTCTAGAGCGCTGCTCAAAATGATTCATTTTCGATCTAAATAGCTCTTCTTTCTCCTTAAGCTCCTTAAACTGAGTTGTTGATTCCTCCATCAACTTAAGCTCTTTGAAAATCTCCTCACATTGTGCAGACTTCAATTTTAAATCTTTAAGACCTTTCTGAAGGCAACTCTCTGACAACTCAACATCCCTACAACGCTGCCCAAGATCCCTCTCTTTCTGCCCAAATTCTTCCTCTTTCCATTTAATCTCATCCAACCGCTTTTGCACCCCTTTCTCCATCATCTCAAGATCCCTGCAACGTTCTTCAAAAGCCTTTTCTTCCGACTCAAACGCCATGCAACGCTCCCGAAAACTCTTCTCTTTCAACTCAAATTGCTCTTTTCTCAACTTATACCGCTTCTCCAAATCTCTCTCCTTCAACCCAACTTCCACCAACCTATCGCTTACCGATTTCTCCTTCAACTTAACCTCTTCACATTGCTGTACAGTAAATTCAAGATCTCTACGTTGTTCTCCCAAAACCTTTTCTTCCATCTCAAACTCCATACACCGCTTCTGAAAACTATTCTCTTTCAATCCAAACTGTTCTTCTTTCAACTCAAACTCTCTCAAGCACTTCTCCAAACCTTTCTCTTTCAACCCAAATTGCCTTTCTTTCAACTCGTACTCTCTTCGGCACTCCTCCAAACTTTTCTCTTTCAACCCAATTTCGTCAAGCTCATCTTTTAGCATTTTCTCCATCAATTTAACCTCTTTAAGTTGCTTCTCACGTTGTTTTACACATAATTCAAGGTCTGTACGCTGCCGCTCAAGATCCTTCTTTTCTAACTCAAAATCCCTACGACTCTTCTTAAAAGCCTTCTCCTTTAACAAAAACTCCTCATCTTTTTGTTTAATCCCTTCAAGTTGCTTCCGCTTCAACTCGACTTCGGCTAACATATCTTCGTAACACTTCTTCCCCAACTCCAAATCCCTAAACTGCCTTTCTAACTCCTCCTCTTTAACCCTAAGCTCTTCAAACTGATCTTTAACCGATTTCTCCTTTCTTCCAATCTCATCTTCCTTTGAAATCGCTTCTCGGAGCCGTTCTTCAACCGAACTCTGCGCGGACTCCAAAACGTTTTCCATGTCTTTCCACCGAAGATTAAGAACGAGAATGGAAGAAGCGCGATCTTGAATCTCGTCCATGGTTCTTCGCATGTTGGCTTTGCTCAACTCAATGAGTTCTGAATCAGTTAACTTCTCCATCAAGTAACTCGAACCAGAAACCCTATAATCTTCGGAACTCAATGCATGCAGGAACCTAAAGGCTTAAACTTGCAAAAATAAAAGCAAAAGAAAAAAAATAAGAACCTGTGAGTCTCTTTGTATGAGGGAGGGAGGGTAGAGAAATTTCGAGGAAAGAGCGGAAATAATTAGGTAAAATTCGAGAATTGGGGACGAAGAAAGGATCTCAAAAGAGAACGTTTATAGCAGTAATTATTCAAAACAAAATTACAAAAGCCGTTCACGGTGGGTTTGGGCTTTAGGTCATTTAATATTTTTTTCTCGAATTTTAAAATTTATCGTCTTTTAGCACGTTATATTCATTTTTTTATGTATTTGTTCTTTGAGAAAATATTTTATATATTGATATTAAAAATTTTGTTTTTTTGACATATAAGTCTAATTTAAAGTTAAGGTTATACGATTTTACATTTAAGATTTAAAGTTAAAATTTATGGTTTATTATTTAAGAATTGAAGTTTAAAATTTTGAATAAAAGTTAAGGGTTTAAATTTTATATTATTAAGCATAAATAAGTATGATTGCACAAAAAAATTAAACTGATGCTACATCAAATATTAACTTATATTTATTTGATATTACATATTAAGTTTTAGTTAAATATACAAATCGACCTCTACTATTTGATATTACATATCAAAATTATGACATCCACATCGGTGTGAAATTCTAATTTAAGAATTTTTTTCGGAGTTCAAGTTTCAAAATAATCTAAAAAAAACAATTCAAGTTTAATTTAAAAAAATAGCTTAAAGAGTAATTTCTATATTAAACCTAAATTTTATTATGTTTCTCAAAGAATATAATGAATGAGATAAACTGGTAAAAGAGTTGCTAAATGCATCATAGGATAAGACCTATTAAAGGGTAATAGTATTTAAATATGCTCGATTTTATGGCGTCTTGTATATTATACCAACAATAATATCAATTGAATTAAATTCAGTCGACACAAATTAATTTTTTTTTGTTTAATCATGTTAGGATATTTACTTTGATATAATAATTGAAAAATTATTTTGGACTAAATTGAAAAGATTTTAAAAATGATTTTAAGTCCAAACAACTAGAAAATATGTTTAATGAGTTTTCGTAAGGTTTTGGAATGCTTCAAAACGTTCTCAAATAGCTAAACCTAAGATTTCTTAAGTTTCTTACCGATACGTTCTCAACCGTATCAAGGAAAGAGCGGTTTTAGCCACAGGAAAATTCTAGAACCGAAAACTCGTATTACAGGTTTATCCGTACTGTGTTTTAACTATCCCAACGGCTATTTCCCAAAGTGGACGTATCGATACCTGATATTTGAGTACGAATACCGCCAACACTAGAATGAGAAATTCAGCATGAGAATCATCCCCAACGGCTCCAATCCAATCCCAACAGTCACCAACTACTAGAAACTCATTTGGGAAAATAAAATGACCCTTCAAGCACCTGGAACAACTAATAATCTTCTAGACAACAATCTTTTGATTAAGAAATGTCTTGGTGCTCAAATTGTTGTATTTTGTATAGACAAATACTTGTGAGCTAAATTGTCAATGTATGCTCAAGTGTATTAAGTTTGGGTGAGAGCTTTAGAATGCAAACATTCACCTTATAAGAGGAATATTTTATTTCTCTTGTAAAGAGGGGTTTCAAAGCTTTGAGTATACGTTTTGGTTGCTAGACTTTGTGGTATAAGTCTAGGTTGTAAAAGGTTGCCTCCTTAGCCTAGAAAAGGAGAAGAAATTTTAGTGAATTTGGAAATCCTTGGTTGGAAAGCTAAGATAGTGGATGTAGAGCTTGGTTAGAAGCTCGAATCACTCTAAAATTTTGTGTCATTTTTCTATCCTTTTGCTTCCACCACCACCACCCAAAATTGAACTTCTCCACCGCTTGGCAAGCAAATCGGTTGAGGAATTCGAGTCTCTTCAAACAACCAATATCCAACCTATTGGTCGATTAATTTGAATCGAGTTTTACAAATGCTCATTATGAGATCAATCCTTCCAACTCAATTTTTTTATTCACAACGTTATAATTTAAACCTCTAACCTTACTTAAAGTGTGTAATTTCTCAACCGGTTAAACCAACTTGTTGGTATAAATCAATCTTTTTAAATATATACGTTTGTTAATTTTTTCGTAAAAAATCTTTTTAAAAAACTTTTTAAATATATACGTTTGTTAGATATACCCATTACTCTTTTTAAATATATATGTCGCAACCGATTTTCGAAATTATCTTCACGACGATGTTTTTCCCCTTATTTAAAATACGAATGTGTTTTGATTTTTGAGAAAGGCAAGGTATAAGAAGATTTCAATCTCTTTTTTAAAAAATAATTGTAGCGATGTCCCTCTCGCTAAAAAAGTGTGGTTTTTGGTTTGTTTTATTTGGTTTTGTAAATATAATGTCTTCCGTTGGGTTTTAGGAAAACCCGTGTTTTATTTAAAAATGGAGTCGCCACCGGCCACTCAAGGTGGACCGGACACCGTAAAAACCAGAGATTTAAAATGTCGGGTTCGGGAGTCGGTTACGGATGGGGAAGGATTAGCACCCCCACATCGCCCAAAATTGGTACTTTAATAATTACCGCTTTATTAATATTAAACTTTCCGGATTAAAGTGGCGATTAAATTAAAATTCAGTTATAAGTGCGAGTAAATTTTAAAGACCCCGTTATTCGAGAGTAAACGCCCAACCACTATACTATGCCTGATACTGGCCCCGTTTACGCTCGAATAAAAGGGCACCGCATTGACAATAATATATTCGAAATGCAACTCAAAATATTGCAACCATAAATAAACACAATACGATAAAAATATAAATAAATACTAACATAATAAAATACTAATCTAACGCATAAAAAACAAACCCAACATAAACATAATACTACTCTAAAACATACAAACATAAATATTAATCTAACACATAAAATATGATAATAATAACAACAACAATAATAATAATAATAATGATGATAATGATGATGATGATGATGATACTAATGCTAATGTGAATGCATGGATCATATTAAAATGCATGGAACAATATAAAATATGTCATGAAACTAGATGTTAACGATTAAAAATGCATGGATTAAATATGGCATGAATGATACACATTAATGGACTAAACTGAAAAAGATGCAAAATATAGGAGAAAAACGGAAATAAACAGAAATAAAAACTAAAGATTAAAAAAAGACAGAAGGTGACCAAATTGAAATAAGAAAGAAAATAAGATGCGAAAATTAAAGTGAAAATGGGACGGAAACAGAGGCGGGACAAAGGGCTAGGGATTGAAAGGGGAATTATTCCATGGACAAAAACATGATGCGGGAAAGACATGAGTTACCCGAAGTGTAATTAGACCATTTAAAATTTCATGGATCCTCTCCGGGTTACCAGGTCACCGTGTCGGGTCATGGCTAAAACGGCGTCGTTTTGGGCCGTGTATAGGTGCCTAAAATGACGTCATTTAAGGGTTGACGAGTTTAAAACATAAGATGGTTTTTCATTCGAAATGAAACAGATTAGGAATAAAATAAACCCTAGCCATATTCTCTCTCAACTCCTCACTCTCTTGAACCAGAATGGCGCCGCCGCAAGAGATCAACGGTCGTTCCTTGGCTAGCATCGCTTATCGGCGATGAGCCTCCCGGCGGCGGCGACTGAAGGTAAGCTCTTTAACCTCTTCTTTTTTTTATTTTGACTCAAATAAAAAGATTTAAAACTAAAAAAGGATTCAACAGATTTTTATTTTTAAAATTTCTTGTTATTGATTTCAAGATAACTTACAATTTTTGAACAAAGAAGGCCTTACAAATTTTTAATCTAAAACCTTATTTTTTTCTCTGAAATTTTGAACCAAAAAAAAACCCTCCCAAAACTGTTTTTTTTTATTTTGAGCCACCGACCCCCTCTTGAACTGATTACATGGGTTTATAATACCCATTTTTTTTACTATGAAATACTAACCACTCATTGACTTTTATTTTACAGATCTAGAGGATGATGCAAAGCCTGATTTTCAGGGTATAGGTTAGGGTATGGTGATAGGTATGGGTGGTTAGATTAGTTGGCAGAGATTGGTTTAGGGTTTATTTTATTTTTTAGGGTTTTAGGATTTAGTGACTTTGGATTTGATTTGGGGTTTGTAATTTGGGGATTAGGTTTAATTCAAGGTTTTGGGGTGGTTACCGATGACGAAAACGGCGTGGCAGCAATAGCACTGTGGCGGCGATGACGGTTTAATTTAGGTTATATTAGGGTTTTGGTGTCCGGGTCGAGTTGGTTAATATTCGGGTTTGATTCGGGTAATGGGTACTAGTTTGGTTAGTGGGTAAATGGGTTTGGGTGAAATGGGTTTTTACAGATGCCCTCTTTGCTCGTTGTTGTGTAACGGCAACGAAGCAAAGACAAAAAATGACCCATTTTATCTGGTCGTCCCCTCTTCACGTACGTATTCGTTCTTCTGTATATCTTCTTTCTCTTTGATGCAAGTCTTCTTTCTTGTCTTGGTTGATCTACCTTGTCACTCTTGGAGGAAGCAAAATCTTCAAAACGAGAGGTTGTCTGTTGGGGAGGCAAAATGAGTGTAACTTGCTACATTATTGATGACGAGCTAGTTCCTAAAGAAAATTTGACCCAAGTGCAACACCGACGAAGAGTCAGGGTCTACAAAATTTGATCCAGCTGCAACGCTGACGAAGAGGCAAGATCAAATAATTGAAAGTTCATTTTGATTTTCCTTTTCTTCCTCTTTTTTATTTTTTGTTTTTTGTTTTTTGTTTTTTTTACTTTTTTGTTTCCTTTTTTCATATTTTTCTTTTCTTTCTTATTTTTCATCATGGTAATACGAGAGTAAAAAAGACCTAGCTACAACACCGACGAAGAGACCGGTCGAAAGATAGATGTTGGACCCCATTACTCCATCAACGAAGAAGTAAGATCGGAGAACGTTGGTAACATGGATTCAACCACCCCATCAGCGGAGGGACTGGATCGGATAATGGCGACCTGGAACCGGCTACACCATCAGCGGAGAGTAAGATCAAAGGACGACTGCAGCTTGGACCTAGCCACTCCATCAGTGAAGGACTAGATCGGATAATGACAGCCTGGAACCGGCTACACCATCAGCGGAGAGCAGGATCAGAGGACGACAATAACTTGTACCTAGCCACTCCATCAGCAGAGAGACTAGATCGGGTGATGAAAGTTGATAATTTTTTCTTTTTTCATCTTTTTTCTTTTTTCTATTCTTTTTTTTTCTTTTTTTTCTTTGATTTGTTTTTTAGCTACAACATTAATAAAGAGAACTTGAAAATCAATAAAGTTGGATCTAACCTCGCCATCAACGGAGGGGTAAGATCAAATGATAACATTTTGGACCCTACTCGCCATTAACGGAGAAGCAGAACATTAACTGGAACCCTACTACACCGTCAGCGGAGAAGTAGGATAGCAGCAACTGGGACCTAGCCACTTTATCAGCGGAGGGAGTGGATCGGATAATGACGACCAGGAATCGGCTACACCATCAGTGAAGAGTAAGATTAGAGGATGACAGCAGCTTGGACCTACCCATTCCATCAGCGGAAGACTGGATCGAATGATGACGACCTGGAACCGGCTACACCATCAGCGGAGAACAGGATCTGAGGACGACGGGAGCTCAGACCCGGCCACTCCATCAGCGGAGAGCAGGATCTGAGGACGACGGGAGCTTGGACCCGGCCATTCCTTCAGCGGAGGACCGGATTGGATAATGATGACCTAGAACCGGCTACACCCTCAGCGGAGAGTAGGATCTGAGGACGACGATAGCTCAGACCCGGCCATTCCATTAGCGGAGGACTGGATTGGATAATGACGACCTGGAATTGGCTACACCATCAGCGGAGAGCAGGATCTGAGGATGACGGAAGCTTGGATCCGGCTACTCCATCAGCGGAGGACCAGATTGGATAATGACAACCTGGAACAGGCTACACCATCGGTGAAGAGCAGGATCTGAGGACGACGGGAGCTTGGACTCGGCCACTCCATCAGCGGAGGACTGGATTGGATAATGGCGACCTGGAACTGGCTACACCATCAGCGGAGAGCAGGATCTGAGGACGACGAGAGCTTGGACCCGGCCACTCCATCAGCGGAGGACTGGATTGGATAATTGCGACCTGGAACTGGCTACACCATCAGCGGAGAGCAGGATCTGAGGACGACGAGAGCTTGGACCCGGCCACTCCATCAGTGGAGGACCGGATTGGATAATGACGACCTGAAACCGGCTACACCATCAGCGGAGAGCAGGATCTGAGGACGACGAGAGCTTGGACCCGGCCATTCCATTAGCGGAGGACTGGATTGGATAATGACAACCTGGAACCGGCTACACCATTAGTGAAGAGTAGGATCTAAGGACGACGGGAGCTTGGACCCGGCCACTCCATCAGCGGAGGACTGGATTGGATAATGACGACCTGGAACCGCCTACACCATCAGTAGAGAGCATGATCTGAGGACGACGGGAGCTTGGACCTGGCCACTCCATCAGCGGAGGACTGGATCGGGCGATGAAAGTTGATAAATTTTCTTTTGATTTTTCATTTCATTTATTTTTTTTCTTTATTTTTTCTTTATTTATTTTTTTTTTGATTTTTTCTTCAATTTTTCTTTGAATTCTTCTCTTTTTTTTAAAAAAAATTATATTCTTTTTTTTTGATGATTTTTTTCTTGAACTGTACAAAGAAGTAGAACTCGAGAAAAAATTAGGTCTGGCTGCACCGTCAGCGGAGAAACAAGACCTAAATAGAAATTTGATCTGCTTGGGTAAAAGTTCAGATCTGTTACACCATTAATGGAGAAACGAGATCTTCAGGATGTCTATACTGCTGCACCATCAGCGGTAAAGCAAAATCTAGAAATGTTGGCCTATCAACAATGACGAAGGCAAGATCTGAAAAAGGTTACTTCTGCTGCTCTACTGGCGGGGAGGTGTGACCTGAAAATGGAAACATTAATCAGTAAATGTTCACAAAATTTGTCACTGTTACCTTTTATTGATGTTTCAGCATCCTCTTTGTGTATGGCCTCCTCTAAAACTAAGGTTGGCCGTCATGTTGTTGCCCCCGTGACTGAGGCTCTTCGGTCTCTTTTTGAACCTTTTTGTAAGCAAAAATGCATGAATTTTATGCCTAAATGCATGGTGACTTCGGTGTATGCACTTAATCTAAATGTATGACGCATGCAAAAAATGGTTTAATGCAAGATGCAATCTAAATGCATGAATGTGACATGAAATTTTTTTGGCCCTCAATGGGATGCCCCTGACTCCTCACTAGTCCTGTCAAGATCTTGGTCTTTTACATATGACAATGGCCCAACCTCTTCTTGGGTTTGATTACCTTTCTTTGAATCTTTTCATCAGGGTGCATGCCCCGACATTTTGTTCATTCTATGTTGTCGTTTGAAACTGCTCTTGTAGCAAATTTGAAACTTGTATGTTCGCTCTTTTCTTTTTTTCGAGGGGCTTTCATTGTCCTCATGAAGATATTGTGTTGCCCCTAGGTCGGGTTCACAAATTTGTTGTGTTGGGTAACTTATCTCTTTCTGATCAATGCGGAGTAGTGATGATATGTAGTTGTCGAGTGCTTGTTTCTGAACCTTGATGGAGAATGCCCCCAAATTGAAGTCTTGTCAGAGATATGGTGTTTGCAGCAGACGCTTTCGGATATGCCCCAAGATCGGGCTTTTGTAGAGGTTCTGTAAGGTGCTAGATCGACCAACTTTGTTGTATCTAATGGGGTAACCCGAGGACCAACTTTAAAATTGATGCATCTACATACAAAATATGTCTTAAATGCAAAATGATTTATGTGAATGCAATGTAAATTTAAGATTATAATGATGTTGTGTAATGATGCAGATGAAATTGATGCGATGAGAATAAAATGAAACGAGTTAGTACCAAATAAAATGATTAATTAAAACAAATGATAAATATAACAAAAATAGAGTAATAAAAACTGTATATAAACAAGAAATAAGGCACTAGAGCCTAAATAGGGTGACCACTAATCGGGCAGAGTTTCACATGGCTCTAAAGGGTTGGCTCCTACGGCTCACTATATGCATGTTTGGTGCTAAGAGGTACCCGAATTGTCCTTGTTGTCCTCTACTAAGAGTAGCAAGGCTCCCGGTCATTACCCATTATAGGTTTCTTTCAACCGGGTTCAATTCAGGGGGACCCATTCACTTATGCCTGCACAAAGGAACGATATCCTTACGAAAGCATAAGGTACTCGAGCCCCGAAGGTACTTGCTAGGCCTACATGGAGGAACAATATCCTCACGAAAGCATTAGCATTTTCCCCCCACTTAAAAGATACAGGATTATATGCCAAATTTTAAATGCGTTAAAATAAATGCTCAATTATAACCGAATGTTAGTTTAATAGTCACTTTAATCCGGAATTTCCGATATTAATAAAGCAGTAATTATTTGAAAAAAGCTCGACTCTCTTATTTGTTTAAAAAAACAAAAATGTCCCCAGCGGAGTCGTCATCTGTAGCGATGTCCCTCTCCCTTAAAAAGTGTGGTTTTTGGTTTGTTTTATTTGGTTTTGTAAATATAATGTCTTCCGTTTAGTTTTAGGAAAACCCGTGTTTTATTTAAAAATAGAGTCGCCACCGGCCACTCAAGGTGGACCGGACACCGTAAAAACCAGAGATTTAAAATGTCAGGTTCGGGAGTCAGTTACGGATGGGGAAGGATTAGCACCCCCACACCGCCCAAAATTGGTACTTTAATAATTACCGCTTTATTAATATTAAACTTTCCGGATTAAAGTGACGATTAAATTAAAATTCGGTTATAAGTGCGAGTAAATTTTAAAGACCCCGTTATTCGAAAATAAAAGCCCAACCATTATCACTGCGCCTGATACTGACCCCGTTTACACTCGAATAAAAGGGCACCGCATTGACAATAATATATCCGAAATGCAACTCAAAATATGGCAACCATAAATAAACACAATACGATAAAAATATAAATAAATACTAACATAATAAAATACTAATCTAACGCATAAAAAACAAACCCAACATAAATAAAATACTACTCTAAAACATACAAACATAAATATTAATCTAACACATAAAATATGATAACAATAATAATAATAATAATAATAATAATAATAATAATAATGATGATGATGATGATACTAATGCTAATGTGAATGCATGGATCATATTAAAATGCATGGAACAATATAAAATATGTCATGAAACTAGATGTTAACGATTAAAAATGCATGGATTAAATATGGCATGAATGATACACATTAATGGACTAAATTGAAAAAGATGCAAAATATAGGAGAAAAACGGAAATAAACAGAAATAAAAACTAAAGATTAAAAATGACAGAAGATGGCCAAATTGAAATAAGAAAGAAAATAAGATACGAAAATTAAAGTGAAAATAGGACGGAAACAGAGGCGGGACAAAGGGCTAGGGACTGAAAGGGGAATTATTCCATGGACAAAAACATGATGCGGGAAAGACATGAGGTACCCGAAGTGTAATTAGACCATTTAAAATTCGCGGATCCTCCCCGGGTTACCGGGTCACCGTGTCGGGTCATGGCTAAAACGGCGCCATTTTGGGCCGTGTATAGACGCCTAAAAAGGCGTCGTTTAAGGGTTGACGGGTTTAAAACTTAAGATGGTTTTTCATTCAAAATGAAACAGATTAGAAATAAAATAAACCCTAGCCATATTCTCTCTCAACTCCTCACTCTCTCTTGAACCAGAACGGCGGCGTTGCAAGAGATCAACGGCCATTCCTTGGCTAGCATCGCTTATCGGCGATGAGCCTCCCGATGGCAGCGACTGAAGGTAAGCTCTCTAACCTCTTCTTTTTTTATTTTGACTCGAATAAAAAGATTTAAAACTAAAAAAGGATTCAACAGATTTTTACTTTTAAAATTTCTTGTTATTGATTTCAAGAGAACTTACAATTTTTGAACAAAGAAGGCCTTACAAATTTTTGATCTAAAACCTTTTTTTTTCTCTGAAATTTCGAACAAAAAAAAAACCCTCCCAAAATTGTTTTCTTTTATTTTGAGCCACCGACCCCCTCTTGAACTGATTACATGGGTTTATAATACCCATTTTTTTACAATAAAATACTAACCACTCCCTGACTTTTATTTTACAGATCTGAAGGATGATGCAAATCCTGATTTTTAGGGTATGGGTTAGGGTATGGTGATAGGTATGGGTGGTCAGATTAGTTGGCAGAGATTGGTTTAGGCTTTAGGCTTTATTTTATTTTTAGGGTTTTGAGATTTTTGGAGTTTGGATTTGATTTGGGGTTTGTAATTTGGGGATTAGGTTTAATTTAAGGTTTTGTGGTGGTTATCGGTGACGGAAACGGCGCGACGGCAGCAGCACCGTGGCGGCAACGACGGTTTAATTTAGGTTATATTAGGGTTTTAGTGTCCGGGTCGGGTTGGTTAATATTCGGGTTTGATTCGGGTAATGGGTTCTAGTTTGGTTAGTGGGTAAATGGGTTTGGGTGAAATGAGTTATTACAATAATTTTAAAATTTAAGTCTAAATTAGAGAAAGATATTTTTTCTGGACATGAGCATGAGAATACAACACTATTTTACGACGTTTAAAGTTAATATCTAGTTATACTTATTGCTCTATTTAGTAAACAACGGTTTAAGCTAAAATTAGAGGTTTAAGTTCAAAATAAAGGTTTGACCGGTCAAATATGTTAATTTAGATGTTTGGTAAATAACGGATTGAAATAGCGAATTGAGGTAAAAACTCTAACTTTGAAAAAGTTGCTAATATGAGCTTTTTCAAATTAGAAGTTTTAACATAAGAGTTATAAATTTTTTTTACCTTAACAATTATAAAAAATCTTCAAATAACCTAAATTTAACATTTTTTTATTTTAATTCTTCACCCTCGTGCATTTATATTGTAACATTTGTAAACTAATAATTTTTTTTCTTTTCATTCTCACACATCTATTTGTAATTAAATTTCATAATTAATTAAATTGTATTAAAATTAATTATATAAATAATAAATTACTATATAAGTCCTTCAAATATGCTTCGTAATGTTATATTAAAAATTCTATTGTCACGCATTTATTATTTGTATTTAAATTTTATAATTAATTAAATTGTATTAAAAATAATTATATAAATAATAAATTAATATATAGGTCCTTCAAATATGTTTAGTAATGTTATATTAAAAATTTAATTTTCATAATCTAATTGATATCAATAGATACAAAATATTGATAACTAATAAATTATTCAAACAAGTATCGAATATAATCATATCTTTATAAAACGCTTTGCATTTTTATTTTATAAAATATGGATGCTTTAAAATTATTTAATAAAATAAGGTGATTTTATAATAAAATTAATAATCGTCGAGACTACAAGACAACTTTTTGAAATCGTTAAAAACTCCTAGCGACTTTAGGAAAAAAAATTTGCCATAGAGACCACCTGCTTGCACCTATGAGAAAAGGGAAATTGTCTTCCCTTTCATACGATTTTAGACAATTAAAAAATTAAAGTCGTTAAATTTTTTTTGATGACTTTCACTTTTATTGTACAATCATCTATATTTGGTGAAATAAAAACTCACCTATCCCACTTCACAAAATAAAAACCGTCACTACATTATCATGACAATATTCCCGAATTTTATTAATAGAACAAACTATTTTAGAAAAAGAAATATCCATTTTTGTGAAAATATAATCTTGTAGTTCAGTTAGAGACTATCGTGTCGGTTAACGACTAATATTGTCTTAATTAAAAAATTAAATTATTTTTTTATTAGAAACGTACACACGATGATTAAATACATGTGAAGTAAATCTAATTAATATGGAAATTTTAACGATGAGTTTAGTTTAGTGTCAAGCGTATCTTTATATTTTTAAAAACCTAGGCTTGAATCTCTTTATTCTCATATTATCTTTTTGATTTTTATCATTTTATTGAAGATAAAATTAATAGTGTATGAATCCGTAAAATGATTTTAGTGATAAAATATGATATATTTCATTTAGGTGACTCAGATTCAAGTACTATATATGCACGATATGTGTGCGTTATTAAAGAGTTAAAAAAATTAAACATATACTACTTTATAATCATACCAACATATTAAAAAATTAATATAATGTGTAAATATGCGTCGACAGAAGTAAGATGGGAAAATTAAAAGTAACCGACTACTCAGTGGGAATCAAACCCACGACAACGTGGTAAAAACCTAGCCGCTCTACCAACTGAACAACGACTGTAAAACTACACAGCGAAAAATCAAAATGAATACAAAATCAATAACGCCCTCTGTGAGAATTGAACCCACGACCACGTGGTTAAAAGCCAAGACGGCAATTACATAAAAGCCCTAATCTATATATTTATCTTCAGATAAACTTAATTGTAAATTCACGTAATTACAAAGGAGTGAAAATAAGTTTTTGTTTGATACAGGTTTAACTATGGTTTTAATCCTTTTATTATGCTTAAATTTGATATTCGACCCTTCTACTTTGTATTGATAGATTTTGGTCCTCTAGTTAGTAGGTCTAAATTAATAATATTGTTAAAATTATAAAGTGAATTATTTTACTGCTACTAGACCACAAGTTCACAGTTCTTGAAAATTCAATAAATCATTATTCAACCAATAACAAACATATAGAATAAAATTTTAAAACAACTTTGATTTTGCCCTGGCTTTTCTTTTTCTCTCTAGTGCCGCCACTCTTTTATTCGTGTTTAAACACAGGCCGGCAACGACAATAGTTTTAGGGCTGTTTGTCAACTGTCGGTCACCCTCTTTTACTTATTTGTTTCGTTCTTTTGATTTTCAGTCTTTTTAATTCAATAAATCTGTTTTTATGACACGCTTTTCTCTACTGTTTGGTACATTTTTTGTTTTTAGCACGTTTTTCTGTCTCTTGGCACGCTTTTTTGTTATTTGTTTTCTATTAAGGTTGAATTTGATGTCGCCATGACTGATCAAGATGACGCTATTTTGATTATCCTGTTGATCTCCCTGTTTTGGACCCTCGAACTAGATCTTGATGCAAGTTTAGTCACCACTCTTGTTCGTGATTGAGTTTGTGGTAATAAACGTGTTGTCAACGTACCCTAATTCTGCAATATGCATTTTTTAGTGTTGTTTGTTGATGTTTTTACCTTCATCGTCGAGCTTTGGTGATGCTTTGTATCTGCTTTGTTTCGAGTCTTTGTGGTAATAAACGTATTATCAACGTACCCTATTTGGTCCTATTTATGATCTAGAAACGTTAGTTTTTGTGTTTTTAGGATTATGTCTGTATTATGTTTGTTTACTTGCATTGTAAACTTTCATATTGAATTTTTTTATTAATAAAACTGACGTCTTTATTTTCAAAAAAAAAAATTAAAGTTCACATCATCACGTTTTGTTTTTGCAAATGTTGATACTACTCACTTTAATGCTACTAGGATTACTGTTTTTTTAAGAAGATTTGCAGGTTCTGGTTCGGGTTAAAATGGGGGCTGAGTTTTTTTTTTTTGGTTTTTGGGGATGTGTATATAGCATAGGGGAATGAGGATGCTGCCAAGGGGTGTCCGTCGCGGAGAGCTGGTGGGGGTGAGCAGGGCGTTGTTGGCGCTGTGGAAGTGTTGCTGACGCTTGCGCTGCAGTGTAGCTGGCTGTGCAGTGTTGACAGTGCAGTCGATGTTTATTACAACTATCTTATTTTACATTTGTTGAAATATGTACGAAATGGCAAACAAAGTAACAC
Organism: Hibiscus mutabilis; assembly: GCA_019671005.1. Lineage (NCBI taxonomy): Eukaryota > Viridiplantae > Streptophyta > Magnoliopsida > Malvales > Malvaceae > Hibiscus > Hibiscus mutabilis. Next base: position 9,140,687 of record CM033735.1, on the reverse strand, counting down.
AAGTACTCCTACATATTAAAACAAATGTTAAAACATGTGGCCTGCAATGCACCAGTGGTCTAGTGCCCGGTGGAAGTATCAAATGATAACCAAACTTTCTTAAAAAATTAAAATGACAATTAAATTTTCAAATACTATAAAAAGATAATTAAATTTTGTGTTTTGTTACCAAATGATAATTCGGTCGTTAAAATTTTGTATAATAACATATTTAATTCTTTATATTTACATAATCAATTAATTTAGTTATAATTTAAAATTTTAATAAATTTAACTTTTATTATTTACACATTTTTTTCAATTTGATCTTATTTATAATTAAAAATAATGTTAAATATTTAAATTTGCCATAGAATTATTGCAAATTCCTTCGAACCAACAAAGACAAAACATCAACCACTTCGTGCTTTTAAAAATTCAATTTTAATAATGATTTCTCTCGGGCCCTCGATGGATGATAAGTTTTACTTATGAGTTTGCTAAGCAGTTGTGGTTGCCTTTCTTCTATGTTCCGTTGGTGTGAATGTAACATGAATAGCTGCTAAAAAAAGATTATATTGTCATTTAATACTTGTCAAGAAAAAGAACAGGAAAAGACAAATGCTAAACCACTGTTCATTTCTACTTTAGTTTGTTGATGCATTTTTTTAACTTATTCGATGGTTTAGGTAATCAAGAAGGATCATGTCGCAGCTGGGCTCTGTTGTATTCAGTTGTTTATGAATTCTTCTTCTCAAGAGTAAGAGAGCCCAGCTGTCATTACCTCGTTTATACAACAAGACATTTGCAGTTGTGGAATTTAGAGTAAGAATTTTTTGAGTTAAAATATTTTTTTAAGTTTAAAGTTTAAACGAAAATTTTTAAATTTTTTAAGGTTTAACTAATTTTTTAATAATTTTAAAAAATTTAATCAGAATTTTTAAAATTTTTAAGAGAAAATTTAATTAAAAATATTCAAACTTTTAAAGCATAATATGAATTTTTAAAATATTAAGGGAGCCAAATTAAAATTTATAAAAATATTAAAGGCAAAATTTTGATGGGGCGATGGACTCTTTAGTCCTAGGGAGGTTCAGCTCCTGATGCTAAGGCAGCTGTCATTACCTCTCTTTTTTTCATAGTTCTGGAATGCATATTATATGCAAGAGAATCCACTAGAAAACGAACACTGTTGTAGATTGATGTTCAAAAAGGTACAATTTATAAAAAGTTATATGGAATTGTAGATTGATTTTTCAAAAAAAATATAATTATAAAAAATAAAGGAAGAAAAAGAAGAAGGCTTAATTATAAAATAGGTGCTTAAATTTTGTCGTTTTTTTTAAATAGTGTCTAAACTATTTTTTGACTAAAATAAGTACACAACGCTTTATTTTCGCCCGTTTTAAAGTCAACCTGTCAAACAAATTCATCACTCAATTATATCTTGACATGTGGCTTTTATTTTTTACTTTTTATTTTAAAAAACAAACTAAATTAAAAATATCCCAAAATTTTAAAAAATTACAAAACAGTCTCAAATACCTAAAACCTCAAACTCCAAAATTGGTGTCACTATCACAGCCGATAGCCTCGCCGGACCTCACCACCGCTGTTGTCGAAGTCCCCCGCCCATTTCCCTCAATCACTCGTCGCCACTAACCGGCGGGTGTGCCAATCGGACCACGAACGATGAACACGAAAGGCTCCAACCGTTCGACGTCCGATTGACACGGATCTCGTCAATTACCAGCGATGAGTGATTGAGGGAAATGGGCGGGGGACTCCGGCGAAGGCGATGGTGAGGTCCGGCGAGGCTATCATCAGCGACAATGACACCAATTTTGGAATTTAGGTGTTTGGAGTTGGGATTGTTTTGAAAATTTTGAAAAGTTTTTAATTTTTTTAAAAAATATTTTTTTTCAATTTTTTTGAAAAAATCAATTAAATAAAATAAAATAACAAGTTTCAAATTTTGATTGGGTGTTAAAAAAATTTAATGGCGTTACCTTAAAACAGTAACGAAATGAAACTTTAGGCACCTATTTCAAACAAAAAAGAAACGTTAGACACCTATTTCAACCAAAAAATAGTTTAGGCACCTATTGCAAAAAAGTGGCAAAGCTTGGGCACCTATTTTATAGTTAAGCCGAAGAAGAAAGATGATCAACTATTAAAATGGTCAACTATATGAATTTTTAAAATCATGAAGTGGTTGATATTTTGTCCTTGTGGGTTGAGTTCGAAGGAATTTGCAACAATTTTATGGCAAATTTAAATATTTAATATTATTTTTTATTATAAATAAGACTAAATTGAAAGAATGTGTAAATAATAAAGGTCAAGTTTATAAATTTTTTTCGAATTAGGACTAAATTGATTGAATGTATAAATATAGAGGACTAAATGTGCTATTATACAAAGTTTCGTAACAGTCATGTTAAGTACTTAATGGCCGAGTTACCATCTTGTAACAAAACATAAAGTTTAATTGTCATTTTGTAACAATTGAATGTTTGGTTATCATTTTGTTTTTTTAGCAAAGTTCAGTACCATTTTGGTACTTTACTTTGGTAAAGTTAAAAATTTTAACCAAACTATTTTAAAATATTTATTTTGATCACCCAACTTTCAAATCTTACCAAATGAATATTAAAGTTAAATTTTATTCTCCCTAATCAGAGTGTTTTTTTTTGCAAGGAATGGATCTTGTTGAAAATGTACTGCTTGCTCAAGAGATACTCAATGGATATGGGAGGCATAACCTTTCTCCTCAGTGTGCATTGAAGGTGGATCTAAAAAATGCATTTGACTCCTTGAGTTGGGGCTTTATTCTGCAAGTCCTTAGGGTTATGAGAGTACCCATCTGTTCTTAAAATAGGTTGCTGCTTGTGTTATAAAGCCCAGATTTTCCATTGGACTTAATGGTTGGCTTGTAGGATATTTTGCGGGGGCAAAGGGAGTAAGACTAGGTGATCCTTTATCTTCATACTTGTTCATTTTGGGCATGAATGTTCTGTCTGAATTATTGAATCATGGGGTCGTACATAGAGTTTTTTCTTATCACCCTAAGTGTAAAGGGGTGGGTTTAACCCATCTTTGCTTTGCTGATGACCTATTAGTTTTCACAAGAGGGGACGTTGACTCAGTGTTGGGAATCAAAAGGATTATGGATGTTTTTTATGAGTTGTTTAGATTACAACTTAATGAATCGAAAACTAAGCTCTTCTGTGCTGGTTTAAGGATGGTTGATGAACAGATTTTGGCTAGTTTGTCAGGATTCAAGTTAGGTTGCTTACCAATTAGATACTTAGGAGTGCCCCTTGTGACAAAAAACTTAACAAGGGCTGACTGTGAGAATTTAGTAGCAAAGATTACAAAGAAAATATCAAGCTGGCTAGCTAGATGCTTGTCGTTTGCTGGGAGGCTTCAATTAATACAAGCTGTTATCTTTAGCATGCATAATTTCTGGGGTAGAATTTTCCTGCTCCTAGTAAAGGTGATTAAGAAGATTGAGACTTTGTGCGTTTCCTTTGTATGGAAAGGGGATGCTTGTTCTGCAAGAGGATCACGTGTTAATTGGATGCAAAATTTTCACCCAAAAAATGAAGGAGGCTTGGGTGTCAAGGATCTATATACATGGAATATGGCTTGCCTTTTAAAGTGTTTATAGCTCATTATTGCTCAAGCAGGCTCGATTTGGATGGCTTGGGTTTGGGAGTATTTGCTCAAGGGCCAATCTATTTGGGAGATTCAGCCCAAAAGTTACCATAGTTGGGCATGGAAAAAGATTTTAAAGTTGTGTGTGGTATTGTAACCCCCTCGACCCGGCCTAGTCGCAAGACCGAGCCAAGCGAGCTACATTGGGTTTGCCAAAACAAAACTGGAAAGATTAACTCGAAAAATGACCATTTTTTTCTTTTTATCTTATCTATATACAACATATTAACCTATGGTGTGCATACCGGCAGTGGATGAAAGCTCAACACAATCGGGCGTCGAATTGACATCCAATTGCTCACAATTGCAATTTTGGGACCAAATTGCAATTCTATAAAACTACAAAGACTTAACCCATTTTAAGTTTACCAATCCTCAATTAATCAGGTTTCATGCTCATATGTCAAAAAATAGCTCAAAACGATCATTCAAACTCGTCCAATTGCATACATAACATTTAGGGACCAAAACGTAAGGAATAGAAACTTCCAAACATCCCAATAACTGAATTAACAGCTACCCGTATCGGTACACAAGCAAGTGTATCGGTATGCCTTGGCCTTTTCTTTAAAATCAGATTCCATTAGCTCAAAACCTTACCGATATAGCTTAAGCGTATTGATACATCTTGCTATAATACTTTTACTCATACTGAAACAACTATCTGTGTACCATAACGCTATGCCTGAAATAGCTTACCCGTATCGATGCGGGGGATATGCGTATCGATACACTTGGACATATAATGTCCAATTTTGCTGGTTTTACATGCTTTCAAGGCTACGACAATATTCCAACATGCTTCAAGCATTAACACAACATCACTAAGGATCGATCCTTACCAAAACATCATAGAATTAACATCATAACATGACTTTATGCTTCAATGAGTAAACTAGAGGCATGCTTCCTAAAACCAAGTCAAATAAAGCATGAATTGTAAATCCCAAAGCAATACAAAGCAATACCAAGCATTAAAGGTCATTTACAACCTCAAAGCAACATAGAAAACATGCTAAAACAGAGAGTTTATCAAAACACCTCCCAAACCAACAATGAGCTTCATTGCCTTTATTACTAAAAAGTCTAAATCGAAATCATACTTTCAAATCCGAAGTCTTTGGTAATCCTTGTCCATACACTGCCTTACAAGCTTTATTTCTTTGCATTGCTGGACAAAAAGAGCGTAAGTACACAAGGCTTAGAGAGGAGTGCTCAAGCAACACACCATCAATGCATTTTTAAACCATTTTCCAAAACCACATTGAAATAACAATTTCAATAATCATTTAAAACATCATACCTTGAAAACATGCACTTTCAAAAACCAACATATTAAACCATATGCAATATGTATCATGGATCAACAACATGTTCCAATGCTAACCCTCAATTTAAGCCTTCTCATGCATAACAACTATATGCAAAACTTAAAGAGTAAAAATGTATAAACCAACATTATACATTAACATCCATCAACATGATACTTCAACAATTATATTGGCTTTTAAGTGATCATAAACCAAGTTCCACTTTCACAAAATAGTTCATCAGATACACAGATTCAACAAGTGTCCTCTCAACACTTCAAGCCATCTCAACTAGAATTACGGTACAATCACAACCGTGGTACAATCACAACTGAGTACAATCACAACCCCGGGGACACTAACCCCAATCATCAGTTAGACGCTTAATCTATTAACGGGAGTTTCTGGTACCATATAACCCCTCAAGGTACATGGATGGAGTATTCGGTACACCGTATAAACTCCTCGACATCCAAAGTGACTTTTTATAGTGCACTATCAATCTTATGGTCGGTCAACTATATCCGGTAACATTTTAAACCACATCAGGTTAATTCGAATAAAAACCAGATAAAATCTATCATTACAAGGTAGGTATATCGATACGGGTTAAGTTGTATGGTACGACCATGCATAATTGGACTTGATAAAACAGGGTGTACCGATATACATAGGGGGTGTATCGATATAGAATTGGACAGTAAGGTCCGAAAAATAAATTGTATCGAGATGCCCTTTAGGGTGTATCGAAACGATCAACCCTAGTCAACGCATATCGATACGGGCATGTACCTTCGAATCTGGGAAAATGAAAATTTGGCCTAGTGTACTGATACGGCCATAAATGTATCGATACAAAGTTAGTTAATTCTATTAAAAGACATAGAAACCAGTTTTAAGAAGATTAAAAAGACATGCTGAGTAAGATTGTGATCTCCGATCAAAGTCTCCGAACTCTGATCAAAGTCTCTAAACTCCGAATCCGTCTCCGGTAGCACTCTCTGACCCGATTCCTTACTAGGCCAGAAAGAGGGTGTTACATGACCTTAGGATCACTCTCCCTTATTTTAAACACATGACAACAGAGGATTAATGCATCATCATGCATTCATAATCCCAGCAACTTAACTCCTCTACTTCGCCTCACAGCCATCTATCAAACTCCTTCCGAAAACAACCAAAAACACATTCCAACTTAACCTAAACTCAACCCAGCCACAATCTAACATTTCAATCCCTTAATTAACATCAATTGACATTCAAAAATAATCCAAACCAATCCTTATACCTCTAGCATACATTTAACCTCCACAGTTCCTCAAAACACATCACTAGCAACCTATGAAATTAGAGATTCACATAGCTTCGGGATTCCAATGTCAAAATCAATCTATTAACATTATTAAACATCAAAATCTTGATTAAAACAAATCAAAAACCCATCAAAACAGATCCAATTCGAAAATCACATTAACTCATCAATTAAACCTTGATTTAACCATATTCCATAATTAAATCATTAGAAATCATTTATAAAAATTCAAGAACTGGATAATTTCAATAAAGAACCTTTTATTAGAGGAGATAAACGAAAATCACCTCTAATGCTTGACTTTTCCCTTAATTGGCAAGATTTGAATGAAATCTCCAAGGTTTGATGTAGAAATCGAGAGTAGAAATGAAGAAATAAAAAAGAGAATCAAGAGAACAATCTCTGATCATTTGGAAGAAGAAAATGTAGTTTGTATGCTGAGAAAAATGGAGAGAAAATTGAGAGCAAAAGTAGTTAAGTAAGAAAAGTGATTTTAACCAAATAATCTTATTTTTATTAAATCCTTTTAATCCATTTTATTTCCCAATTAAAAACTATTTAAAATTAGCCTAAATTAAGTGAAAGTCTGGTTAAAACATTTGGTATATTAGCTCCTTAAAGATTCAAAGTTTTGGCTATTTTACAAAACAATCACCAAAATAGTTTTCAATCTTTACATTTTAGTCACTAGTCCAAAATGTTCAATTTCCAAAAACTCATTTTTCAAAATTGACTTTACCAAAATTATCTATATATTAAATAAGAATTTTTAAACCTTTTCCCATATTTTTATCTCGTTCAAAAATATTTATTCCTGAATCTGACTCGAATCTCTAACTCTGATTCTCACGAACCGACTAACTTTTCCGGCTAACACCTAGGCCCAAAACCGGGGTGTTACAAGTATAGAGGCAGATAGATGTGAATGCACAAGGGTGTTTTAAGGCTGGAACTGTTTGAGATAGTCTTAGACATCAGTAGGAAAATGTGCCATGGGCCAAGGTTGTATGGGTTTCACCGAGTATTCCTAGGTACTCCTTCGTTACTTGGTTGGTAATCCATGATCGACTATCCACTAGATGCATGATGCTTTTTTGGGGATGTGGTGTTGATCATAACTGCTTGCTTTGTGGGGATGGGTTGTAGTTGAGATACCATGTGTTTGTAGACTGTGGGTTTGTGAGGCAGCTTATTGGTTTGATTTTGATGACTTGTGGTATCCAACATATATATGTTTGTTGTACTAATTTACAAAGTTGGATGCAAGTAAATGGAAAGGGGAAATTGTTGATTGTTGTAATCTTGAGAATTGCTTGATGCTGCTGCAATTATTTGGTTTGGCAGGAGAGGAACGCTCGGTTGCATGGTAGGCCTCCTCAAATGGTCAATACTTTGTTCGAGTGAATCAAGAAAACTGTAAAATATGAGGCTGGATGGTTCCAAAAAGTTGGTTAATTGTTCTTCTTTTTTGGTTGATAGATGAAATTTGATATGTAATTAGGTCTTTTTTGTTTGTAGTGAGATGTTTGGTTGTAAAGGATGGTTTTATCGGATGGTTCTTGGATGAATAAAACAACATTTATCCAATAAAAATAAAAATATTTTAATTGATCCTTCAAATATAACTAACATTTTTTAGTATTTTTAATATTTTAAGCATTAATTTCAAAAGATTAAAATTTTCAAAATTTTCAAAATATATGAAAATCCACAATTTTTTAATTATAAGTTATTTTTAAAATTATAGATTTTGTGAATATACTTAAAATATAATTAATAATTAAAAACGCTTTTTCATGTCTAATAAATTTTAATTAATTCAAAACATTGTCATGGGACAAATCCCCTTCAATTGAAAAACAAATGCTAGTAATTACATGAATTTTTAAAATGTAAATAATATCCAAAAGGAAAATTATATGACGGGCGTCGAACATCGCTAAACACCACTAACGTTGAACATCGTTGAATACCATTAATTTGACAAATAAAGATTACAAATCTCAAAAACTCAACATACAATTATAAATGATTTAAAATAAAATTTCAATTAAATGAATTTTCATATATATTATATTTTTTATTTTTTTGAATAATTGGATCAAGTACCGATCATAGTCAATCCCTAAATTAAAAAAAATTAAATCTTTTTCCCCCAAATTAGAACCTAAAGCTGGTCTTCATTCTCGATGATTTTCCATAAGTTTGGTATCAGAGCTTAACATTTTTAAGTTCAAAAAATAATAATCAAATCACTAGATTAGTATTTTTCTTATAGTACAAAACAACAATAATAAAGTAATTTTAAGGCTAGGAACAAAATTAAAAAAATAAAAGAAAAAGAGAAACTATGGATTTGAGAAAATCGTGAGAGAGTTAAAAATCGGCTAAGTCGTACAATGGAGGAGGGTTTGGAAAGGAAGTGAAGGTCCGAGGGAAGAGCGAGAGACCCGGATATGCTGCAAGCGGATCCGAAGAGAGAGTTTGGAAAGCCATTTCTTTGGTTTTAATTTGGGGAAAAGATTTAAGATTTTTTAATTTAAGGATTGACTACGGTTGGTATTTGATTCAATTATTTAAAAAAATAAAAATATAATATATATAGAAAATAATTTATAATTGTATGCTGAGTCCTTGAGATTTTTAATCTTTATTAATTAATTTAATGGTGTTCAGCGGTATTTCGCATTAATGATGTTTAGCGGTGTTCAATGCACGTGATAGACACATCTTATCCAAAAATATTTGTAGACAGGTTGCAATAAAATATTTGTATGTAATTTTATTATTATTATTATTATTATGCATAATTTTTCGGCTCATGCAATTGTAACAATATTTGAGGATTGAATGATTAATAATCGTGTCACAAGATTTTCATATAGTGAGATCAGTGTGGAATATTAAGTATGGAGGATTCTCATACCACTATAATAAGTACGGTTGACTTCATACCCTAACAAATTAAAATAAGGTCAAATCTAATATTTTATAAAAATTATATATTAACTCTTTGAAAAATTCATACCCAACAAATTAAGTGGGGTCAATTGCACCTATAATTTTTATATTACCCTCCGCCCATAAGTTGAAGACGATATTTTTAACATGCTCCTCAACCAAACCCTCTAAACGTTGCTCGAGACCTTTGTTCTATAAGAATGAGATTCTAGTGGTTGAGAAATTCAAGCTCAACTGAAACTTTCAAATATTTATCATTGTGAAACCGAATATATGATATATCTGTAATGATTTCAACCAACTGAAATACTCCTAACATGCATCAAACCAAACCAACAATCTTGCGAGCTAAGCGACTTTTTCATCGTGCCGAGTTCATCCATTGCACGAGGTGCAACAGAGAATGTTGTTTCGACGAGAAATATTGTACGTACTATGCAATGTCGTCCTTAACCATCGACAAAAGAGGCATTTATTTAGGGCTTATTTTTTATATTTGTTATTAGAGTTTAATTTTTTAATACTTGTTATTATAGGTTAACTATTAAAATTTAATTTTTACAATACTTGTTATTATGTGCTAATTTTTTTCCATTTTTTATTATTATGGTTTTACTCTTAAAATTTATTTTTTAATATTTATAATTATGACTCCAATTTTTTCTTAGTATTTACCATTACGTGCATACTCTTAAAATTCAATATTTTATAATATTTATTATTAGATGTCCAATTTATCCCAACACTTATTATTAGGAGCTAATTTTTTTTTCCAAATTTTGTTATTAGGCATGCTTTTAAAATTTATTTTTTTCCAAATACTTGTTATTAGGGGCTCATTATTCTTAAAATCAAAAAATTTTCAATACTTGTTGTTAAACGCTTAATTTTTTTTGTTGTCTTTCTGAATTTTAGGGCTTTGCCCTGGCTTATCCGAATTGACCTGTGTCATACACCTGACTTTGATGGGTGAGTTAAAACGGACGTGTGACGTTGATACCAAATACAAACCAAATGCAGAGAAAGAGCATAGAATAAGGTGTCTCTCTAATGGACTGATTCTTTTCATTTCTCCTTCTACCAAAATCAAATCAAGGAACCAGAAAATAAGAAGACAATGTGATTTGTGTTTGCTCAATTTATTGTTTCATTCTTTCATTGATTAATTCGCCATCTTCTTTTCTTTTTTCTTTTTTTTAATTCACCATCGCATTTGTTACAGTGGTCGTTCAAGCTCAATACCTTTCCAGTACCTTCCTTCTAAACAAGTTTGTCTTTTTATTATTATTTGCCTTTCTTACCCTGTTCATCGTGATTTCTCATCTATTTATGCAGTTTTTAGAAGTGGGAAAGACGAGTTTTCATTGCAGCAACAAGGAGGAGGAGTTTCTCAACTTGATCAATCCCACATATTCTTCAACAACAATAGTAATCCTAGGAAAAGAGAAGATATGTAGCAGTGGCGCAACAACAGCTCTAATCAATTCATTTTTTTGTAAACGCAACCGCCCCAATTGATAGGCCTTTCTCAACTCCAAACACCAAACACCCAACGCAGTCTCCACTGGACTCCGTTATATCTTTTGGTGACCACCAAATCTAAGTTATCAACACCCATACCACCATCAAAATCTTGTTCCCAACTCTTTTGCTTTTTGTTCTATAATATCCGATAATTTGGATACCCGAATGAAACACCACAAAGAAAAATTGGACCAATTTCTTCAAGCTCAGGTATCCAGATTTTTCTTTCTTGATTTGGGTTTTGTTCATTCTTTTTTTTTAGGAAAATGGAGGCCAAATGGAAAAGGTAAAAGAGACAATGGAAAAATGAAGGGATGGAGAGGAACTAAATTGTAGTAATTTTGAAATATCAATGGTTAATTTTTTAAAATTAGGACTAAATTATAACAATGTGTAAATATTGAAGGTTATATTTATTGAATTTTTTTAAATTATGACTAAATTAATTGAATGTGTAACTATGAAAGACTAAATGTATTATTATACAAAAATTTAATAGCCACGTCACCTCTTTAACCGAAGTTAACAACACAATTACCATTTTATAATAAAACATAAAATTTAATTTTTATTCCGTAACTTTTAAAAGTTTACTTACTATTTTATTTTTTTGAGAATTGTTTAGTGACCATTTGGATACTTTACGGTAGTTTTTTTTTCTTTGTAGTCAGTTGTAAGGTCGTTGGGCCGTTTGTAAGTTGGTTATGATTGGGCTTTTATACCCAGTAGAAAGATGGGCTAACCAAGTAAATCAAGTTACTTAATATGATAGGATGTTGATTATGCACTCTTCTAATTACTCCCCTTCCTTCTTTTCCTGACTGAAACCTAGAACTGCGACAACTTTCTTTCTTTTTATTTCACCGTTTCACAGTCAGATTTTCGACATCTTCCCACCATTGACTGAGACCGAATTTTACTAGCCTAAAGTTATCATATTCATTCTAAAATTTTACTATAATTTAATTTAAATTTTATACGATCAAAATAGGATTTTAAAAATAAAGTTAAAATTCTTTTTAGAAATAAAGAATAAAGAAATCATGAATAAATGCAAGCGACTATTTCTTAAACCCAAGCTATCTTTTTGTAGGCGTTTGCCCCCGATCCAATTGGGGGATCGAATTGATTATAAAAACATGAGTCAATAGTCTTTCAGTGGTATGTTTCAGTCCTCTTCCCCATTACTTAGAAAAAGTGAGCCACCGGTTCAGGTACAAAATACTATCATTACCGCTTGGACAATTAGACACTTAACCCGTAATCGCAACGACCCAATTGTAAGAGCGGAGCTCTACCAACTGAGCTATATCCCCTGAATCAAGTAGAGCATGCATGAAGAAGTCATGCTTCTTCTAGTCTTTTTCTCAGTGCAGCTGAGTTATCCTGGACTTAAATCAGAAACTTCGCCCGTGAAGTAAATCATCACACCTATATGGGTGATGAGGAAAGTGAGTTGGATGAAGCTGCAATGGGCCAGACCAATAGTTGGTGGGTGAGTGTATGTAGGGGTACCAGATCATAATCAGGCACAAGTTGTCGACCCAGTTTCATGCAGTGGAACCCCTTTTTCTTAAGACATTTTTGTCCAATCCTTCAAAGATCTTATGACATGATTGAAGTCTACACGATTGAAATCCAAACAGGGTTAAGGTTAACATGTAGGCGGGTCGGTTCAAAGAATTTAAGGGCATTGTACAATTAATTAAAAAAGACTTATTTTTTTAACAGTGAAAGATAATTTTTTTCAAAAATTTTCTTATCCTAATACAAAAATATTGTTAGATTACCCTTTTGAACAACAAAAAATAACTTATAAACATCTAATAATCTAACATTTCACTTAAAAAGTATCGTTCTTTTTGCATGTTTTGAAGCAAAATTATCTACAACGCTTTCAATATCAATTTTTTCCAAAAGATAATTCTGGATTGCCATCAAAGCAAGACAATTTAATCTTTCTTGTGACAGTTGTTCGTAAGTATGACTTCAACAACTTCAATTTTGAAAAATTTTCGTTCTGATAAACAATAATAATAAGAATAGTTAATAAGATTCTATAAGCAATTAAAATATTTTAAAAATTTTAATAAATCTATTGCACCTATTTTTTCCTCATGTAAAAATTCTCTAAGTAATTGCATCTCAATAAATAATTTATTTTCATCAACATCAGATAACTTACTTTTCGTAAGAGCATTTTCTAAATTATTATAATAAATTTTGAGATTAATATCATCAGATGAATGTGATTTATTAAAATGAAACAAAAAAAAAAAACTAAAAATATTTTCAATTACTGCACTCGGTATACAGCACACATAATTTAAAATTCCAAAGACATTCAATTACTACACTTTAAGTTCCAAAGTTGCCTTTCATTATAGCAACTTAAAATTCATTTATTCCTATTCGTGCTAGTGCTAGGCTAGCTGGCAATGCTAGCTTTAAATCAATTTTATTTAGATAATCATTATATATATATATATATATATATATATGAGACTGAATCATTTTTACTAATTTTTGTCACATCATAATTATTATTGATTGTTGAAAATATGTTTTAATATAGTATTCGTACTTTAGAATAAATTTGGATTGTAATATTAATTATTCGGAAGTTGATAATTATTAAACACAAAATCTATAATTTTGTAATTACTTAATTTAAGTTAAATTAAGTTTTGTAGAGCCCTTGTTTGTAGAGTTTTATGCGGTCGTTCATATTTTGCTTATCCAAAACTGATACGGTCAAGGATTTTTGGCTGTGAAATTCCCCTGAAGTCGATAAAATACAGAGGTTTCTCTATTTTTGTTGCGGTACTTGTATGGATCGAATTAGAATTAGCTTTGATGGTGAAATTAATTGAATGGTGGGTGTTTGCTATCTTTAGTGTCAGTGCGTTGAGTGGTAGTGTTGGCGGCTTTTGTTTCTTGCATGGAAAGTCGTTGAGGCAGTGGAGATTGTGGGTGAATAGGACATTGATGGATTTTTAAATTGGCTGTGGTAGAGTATTGAATGTTGCAGTTTTGTGAGGGAGAGATGATTGTCTTGCTATTAAAATCGATGATTATATTTCTTTTAATAGGACCTTGTATCCACTGTTATGTAGATTATATTATTAATGAAATAATTACCTTGCAAAGTAATAGTAATAAATAAAAAAATATGGTAAGAATACATACACTTACCCATACCGAACATCGCAGTCCTAACTCCAGCATTTGAGATGATTAAGATGGATCCATATATAATGGTGGGCATTTTAAAATGCCACCTACAAAATAAAGTAAAATCAAAAATTAAAACTACCAGATGCAATAAAGAAGTTCACCCCAACAAATAAATAAATAAAAACACATCAGAATGTAAACAAACCTGTTTGATACAAAAGCCTAGACAAGGCCTAGAACACGGGCATAAACAATGGGATTCATGGCCACTTTCATGCCAACCACTCTCGTTAGATGCAAGAAAAACGTCTTATCTTTTTCACGGGGTCATTATTTTCTTTACAAAAGACATATTTAATACAATGTGCAGAGTCACGATATATATCCCAAAACTTTTGTTTTCCTTTCTGATGTGGGTTTATTGCCTCTACCTTTTCATATATATCTCAAAACTTTTGTTTTCCTTTCTGATGTGGGTTTATTGCCTCTACCTTTTCTCAGGCGTGACATTCTCCCCCACTCAATCCCGTGACGCCCTCGTCACGAGTGAACAACACTCGTGATGGGCCAATTCTCACGGTTGTCCACCCTGCCTGCCTAGTCATGGGAGCTCGGCATGAAATCATGCAGTCAAAGGGCCGCTCTGATACTATTTGTCACGGGGTCATTACGCTTTTCAAAAAAGACATGTATGATAGGCTGTGTAGCGCCACCACTTATATATCCTAAGACCTCTCTGTTCTTTTCGATGTGGGATTATTGTCCACGCCTCTTCCCAGGTGTGACATTTTCCCCACTCAACCTCTTGACGCCCTCGTCACGAGTTAACCACATTTGTGATGGGCCAATTGTCACAGTTGTCCACACTGCCTCCCCCACTCATGGGCACTCGGCGTGAAATCTGGCAGTCAGGGTCACTATGATTCTATTTGTCACGTGGCCATTATAATGGTCATTCAAGCTCAATACCCTTCCAATGTCTTCCTTGTAAACATGTTTGCCTTATTATTATTTGCCTTTCTTACAATGTTCATCGTGATTTCTCATTTATTTATGCATTTTTAGAAGTGGGAAAGATGAGTTTTCATTGCAGCAACATGGAGGAGGGGTTTTGTTTCTTCCATTTGAGAAAATTTATTTTTGAACTCCCATTCTTGAATTCTTGGATACGGTATTGGGTGGCGGCTTTTGTTTCTTGCATGGAAGGTCGTTGAGGTAGTGGAGATTGTGGGCGAACAGGAAATTGATGGATATTTAAATTGGTTGTGGTGAAGTATTTGAATGTTGCAGTTCTGTAAGGGAGCGATGATTGTCTTGCTATTAGAATCGATAATTATATTTCGTTTGATATGACCTTGTATCCACTGTTATGTGGATTATATTATTAATAAAATAATTACCTTGCAAAGTAGTAGTAGTTATAATAGTAAATAAAAAAAGTAAGGTAAGAATGCATACACTCACCCATACCGAACATCACAGTCTCAACTCCAGCATTTGCCATGATTAAGATGGATCCATCTATAATGGTGGGCATTTTAAAATGCCACCTACAAAATAAAGTAAAATTAGAAATTAAAACTAACAAATGCAAGAAAGTTCACCTAATAATTAAATAAAAAAACTCATCAGAAAATAAACAAACATGTTTGATACGAAAGTCTAGGCAAGGCTTAGAACACATGCATAGATGTTGGGATTCATGGCCACTTTCATGCCAACCACTCTCATCAGATGCAAGAAAGACGTCTTACCTTTGATACGGGGCCATTAACCTCGTCAAAAAGACGTGTCTAATAGGATGTGCAGCACCACCGCTTATATATCCTGAGACCTCCATTTTCCTTTTCGATGTGAGATTATTATCCTCATCTTTTTTCAGGCATGACATTCTCCCCACTCAACCTCGTGACGAGTTAACTACACTCGTTAAGGGCTAACTGTCACGGTTGTTAGCCCTACTTACCCCACTCATGGGCACTCGGCGTGAAATCGGGCAGTCAAAGGGTCGTTCTAATACCATTTGTTACGGAACCATTACCCTATTCACAAAAGACATGTCTGATAGGATATGCAGTGCCATTGCTTATATATCCTAATACCTATTTTCCTTTTTGATGTGGGATTATTGTCCTCACCTCTTTCAAAGCATGACATTCACCCCCACTCAACCTCGTGATGCTCTCGTCACTAGTTAACAACACTCGTAATGGGCCAATTGTCATTGTTGTCCAACCTGTCTATCCCCCATCAAAGGCATTCAGTGTAAAATCGAGCAGTTAAAGGGTTGCTTTAATACCATTTTTACGGGGCCAATACCATCTTCACCTTTATTTTTCTTTCTGATGTGTGATTATTTTCCCCACCTCTTTCCAAGCATGAAATTCTCCCCTACTCAACCTAGTGACTATCTCGTCACAAGTTAATCACACTCGTGATGGGCCAATTATCATGGTTGTTTGCCTTACCTACCATACTCATAGACGCTTAGCGTGAAATTAGGCAGTCAAAGAGTCACTCTGATACCATTTGTCATAGGGCCATTAGTCTCTTCCCAAGAGACATGTCTGATAGTATTTGCAGCGCCACCGCTTATATATCCCAAGACTTCCTTTTTCCTTTCTAATGTGGGATATTCACCCCACCACCACCATTTATGTTACCTTCAATGTCATTCTCCTCTCATTCACCAGAGGCAATAGGTGCTTGCAACTTCCGAAATTCCAACATGAACAAAAAGAGGGTTACCTAAATGATAGCCTGAATCACAAAGGACTAGATAACAAGATTCACTCCCATCTGACCATACATTACTTTAATGAGTGGCACCCACAACCGACATATTTGTTAAAGTAGATAATGGAAACTTGTTATTGACCACATAAAGCTCCCGTTACTACCAAACTTGACCCGACAAGCTAAGAGCACCACCACAATGAGTTTCATTATAACATCTACTATGAAGCGGTAGTTCATTCTAAAATGATCAATATGACTTGTGAATTCCAAAGAAAATATTGGAAGCATGAAGTAGTAAATCAGATGGTTAATGGTATTAGACTGCTCGACCGTGAATATCCTCCCACCATTTAACCGACTCATATCCTAAAATAGTACTACATAAAGTAGCACCATAGCTTCAATGACCTTAATGATCTCACTTCCCAGATCATATTGTTTTGAGGGGTTTCAGACTATTAGAATTCTTCTGCATAAAAGTATCAGGCGATTAGAATTTTACTGCCCTTTTATTGATCCCTTTTGGGCCCCTTCATTTTGAGTGGTCTATGTGTAAATTGGCCCCTTCATTTTGAGCGGTTGTAGTCACCCAATTTTATCCATCGTGACATGCAAGGAAAAAAAATAAAAAGAAAAACGAGCTGTCAAAACCAAATCAAGCAAAAAGAGGGAAAATCTGTGATGAAATCAAACCGAATCAAATCAAAGCAAAAAGAAAGCAAGTTACAAATCAAATCGAATCTGACAAAGAAAGAAAAGAAGTCAACGAGCTATTCTAGGTTTTATTTTCTTTCTAGTTTTAAGAACATGTAACCAACTATAAAAGCCGAATCAAACCCATTGTAACAGACACAATTTTTGAGAAATACAAGAACAAGAAAAGTTTTTTGAGTTATATTTCTATTCATTTTTTATGTCAGGATTGATTCTCTCGGTTGTTTCAAATTCTACAGTTAGTTAGGATTTTTTTTGGTAGAGTTAAAAATTATCACGAAACTATTTCAAAATATTTATTTTGATCACCCAACTTTCAAATGTCACAAAATGAATATTAAAGTTTAAATTTTACATTACAAATGAAAAATATTTCATTTGATCCCTTAATATAACTAACATTTTATTTTAGTATTTTAATATTTTAAGCAATAATTAAAAGATTAAAATATTCAAAAATTTTAAAATTTATAAAATCCACAATTTTTTAAATTATAAATCTTTTAAAATCATAGATTTTGTGAATATATTTAAAATAAAATTAATAACGAAAAACACTTTTTTATGTCTAATAAATTTTAGCTAATTTAAAATATTGTCACGGGACAAGTCCCCTTCAATTGAAACAAAATGCTAGTAATTACATGAATTTTTAAAACGTAAATAATATCCAAAAATATTTGTATACGGGATGGGAGAAAAGACCCAAATATGGTAGCTGAGTTTTTTCCCTAAAAAATATAGTACTTGTCAGATTATTTCCCAATCTATAGCATTTGCTACAGTAGGAATGAAGTCGGTGGCAAAGGAATCCGGCTTCATTGTTCATCCACTTTTCAACCTATTTTTTGGATTATAAAATGTTGAAGACGGTGACAGAGGGTTTCGACTATAGTTTAAAACACTGTTCAAAGTTAGATTGTAATGCCTCCGACTTCAATTTTTTAATCATAAAATAGATTTTACTGTTTAAAGTTGGATTGTAATGCATCCGACTTCATTTTACTGTAGAAACAATAATATTTTGGGAAATAATTTGGGTGGTATCATATTTTGGAGGAAAAAATAAGAAGACAATATTAGGGTCTTTTCTCCGATGGTTTGTAATAAAATATATGTAGATACTTTATTTTTTCATGCTTAGTTTTTAGTCTCTTGCAATTGTAAGAATACTTGAGGATTGAATGGTTAACATGCAATTATAATTCAGAGAGTAAAAAATAAAGTATAACCTTTTTCCGTGATTAACTTCTTTTATGTATTTCATCCTTTTATCCTCATATCTAGATCGGACACAAGTCAAGGATTAGTCACACTTGTATAGTCCATCTAATGTTTCTTGATATCTTGAGTAGACTACTATAAACGAATAACTATGATATCTCATATCAATTTATTCGAGCATGGCCATGCATTTTCTAGTCTCACTCAATCAAGTGGCCTATGATATTACTCCTATTATATAGGAGGGACAAATCCTATCTTGATCAACCATATTTCGCTACATGGATTGTGACATATCCAATATCAGTCTTTATAGTGTAGTTAGTTACGACACATGTTTGACCGTATCAAAATATGTCACTTATGATGTTGAAATAATGATGATCTCAAGTCTGAGGATCATACATGTAGTTATCACCATGAGCAATGTTGTGACTGTCACATAATAATCTAAGAAACATGCTAGCAGGTCAGTCCAATATGTCGTTCCCTAACACATACTTATGTATTGATTTTGACATCTCTATGTCAATGACAACAATTTGTCATCAATCAACTACATATTAGTCTTAATACATTATTGTTGTCCAAGCCACAATAATTCTCGACTAAGGACATTCAAGAATAACTATATTATTCTAAGGACTTTATTATAATTTAGTTTATTTGTAGATACACAAAATAAGACTGAAATAATAATAATGACTTCTTATTAATAAACAAGATAAAATAAGTATGTCTTTTACAACCATCTCATAATTGGTCTTTGGGCATACTCCAACAACGTCTTCCGTCGGTATATATGGTACATATATAACGACGGGTTTTACTGATGGTGCGTCTGTCGCTATAAGTTTGACCTTATCGGCGATAAATTTCCTTCAAAATTGATTTAGACTTTTATCGGCGGTTTTCTCCGTCGGTATATGTATCATGTAGATTTGTACAGGATGCAAATACCGACGGAAAAAATCTGTCGGTATATGTTTAATTGTCATTTATTTTTATTTAAAATATTAATAATTGTTAATATTATTATTAT
Organism: Hibiscus mutabilis; assembly: GCA_019671005.1. Lineage (NCBI taxonomy): Eukaryota > Viridiplantae > Streptophyta > Magnoliopsida > Malvales > Malvaceae > Hibiscus > Hibiscus mutabilis. Next base: position 9,120,985 of record CM033735.1, on the reverse strand, counting down.
TTTATTTAATAATGTTTTTAATTTTAAATATTAAAATTATTAATACTATTGTAATGTTGAATAAAGTTATAACATAAACTGATTCAGAAAAATATTGTTTGATATTCGAATAAAAGAGAAAAAATTTGATCTCTATCATTTTAGAATAACACTTTTTTTCGTCATTAAACTATAACCACCCTTGGTCAAAATAAAAGGAAATAATAATATAAAAGAGGATTTAGAACAAGCTCCACCTCTGGCCCTTCCAAGGTGTACCTGCACTTGCCAAGAGAGTTGTGATGGTTCCAATAACACGTTGTGGCCTGATGGAACTACAAATAAAACAAAAAACAAAGATTGGAGGTCACCCATCAAGTACCTTTCTAGTTGAATCACATACAAATTAAGCCATACGAATAGATACTGAAGGCAATAATAATATAAAAGTGAGGAGTTGCCTTAATCCTCCTCAACTTGTTGGTGAACTTGGAGTTGAAGACAGGCTGTGTTTTGTTTTTGTTTCATAAAATCCTTTGAAAACTTCCACACACTTTACCTGAAACAATGATATTCCTAAATATAAATAAAACTTCATATTGCAGAGAAAGATATTCAATATAGTCATCATGCAAACAACATGCTTGAAGTCATTACCATCTCAACAGGGAGCAGTCTCTTTTTGTTTGTTGGGGGGAGCATCTTCAGGAAAACTGTTCTAAAATGATCCCGGAACCAAGGGGTACCTATGTTTTGTTTAAATCAAACTCTTTTCCCTCCCCAAGAGAAAATATTTGAGCACAGATGAAAAAAAGAAAGATGCCGAGGAAATCGGATGGAAGATGGACTGCTAGCTGTTTAGAAATTGTCTTTTGAATAATTACTGTGATCAGTGATTTGAGGCTGGGCTTCGAATTTGGCAGTTGTTTTAGTGTGGACTGGGTTACAGTTTCATATTTTATTCTTGTTAAGTTGAAAATACTGATTTATGGCTAACTGTAACACTGAAACAGTGGTGCGAAAAAGATAATAAGGAAATAACTCTTGGTTTAACATCTAGATTTCCTCAGGAGTCACAAAATTGCAAGACTTGTACTATAGTATTTAAAAACTAATTTATAACAATTTCATGCGCACATATAAATAGCTATGAGAGGTGACTCCTACGAAGAAGATAAATTAGTATCATGCAGAACCTTGACTATAAAAATTCGTAACATGCATATTCTCAAAAAAATAAAAAATAAAGCAAAGACAAGAGTATCAAAAGTGGCTTATATATATATGATGTCATTCATGAGTCGTGACAACCATACTTTCAAAATGTAACAAATAACAAGCAAAAAATTCATAACATTTTTATAACAAACAATGCTTCAAAGTAAAAAGGTTTACTGGTGCATGTATAAATGCATACCTTCAGATCAGGCTCCCATAGATTAGCATGAAGCCAATCAACAAAAACGACTGGATCATCAGTAAAAAGGTTTGCTAATGTAATGCATGTATACATTACATCTATACCGACGGTCTTTTTGTCTTTCGTCGGTATAAATTTTATCTACACTGACGGATGACATATCCGTCAATAAAAATTAAAATTTTTACCGATGTTTTTCTTCATCAGTATATATTGTCTATATCGACGATTTTTGTCTGTCGGTATAACTAAGCATCGGTATATGTAATTTTTTTGTAGTGACAATGATTAGAGACATGTAAAGTAATATCTAGTTAATATGGAAAATGTCATTTAAAAAAGTTAATATGGAAAATATAATGATGAGTTTTGTTTACTGGTTAAGCGTATCTATATATAATATATTCTAAAGGCTTAGTCTCTTTATTCTCACTATTTTTCTAATTTCCATCATTTTATTGAAGAGTTAAATTGATTGAGTAATTTATAATTAAAATTATAATCAAATTAATAAATTGTATAAATAATAAGAACAAAATGTATTATTATACAATTTTGTTTAAGTGTTCAGTTGTATTTTTGTTAATTTCTTATGATTAAAAACTTAATTGATATCATTTAAATAATTAAGTGGTCTGATTAACAAAATTAAAAAACCAGTTAACAAAATTGATATAATTTTAAAAAAAATATATTAATAGAATGAATTCAAAGTGGCATGACTATATGTTGATGAACAATAAAATTTAGGAACCAGCACAAGATTTTATGTTAGAAGGCGTTGAAGAAACCACCGACTCCTCTGATTCTATAGACATCCAAAGTAAAAATATATCTCCACTATTCTAGAGTTATCCAAAGCATAGTTATATTATTTTAATAATAATTAAATAATAAAAAATGCATCAATGTCCACCGATATTGTCTGCCTATAAATAGGCTTTGCCATTTGCAAAAGTGGAGTGAGTAGAGATAAGTTGAGAGGTTGAGTGTGTGCAAGTGTGTGCAAAGTGACGTGAGTGTAGGTGAAGTGTGAAAGAGTGAGTGTAGGTGAAGTGTGAAAGGGTGAGGGTTGTAATATTTGTGTGTATTAATAAAAGTTTATTATTAGAAGTTTTTCGGTTAAGCCTTAGTTCATGTATTTCTTAGTGGACTTAATTGGTTATTATATGATCGGCTACGCCGCCTGAACATTATATGGTCAGCACTGTCGCCTAAATAGTATATGGTCAGTTCTACTGTCTAAATAGTGTATGGCCGGCACTGTCGCCTAAGTTGTTGTGCACTAAGAAATTAGAAGATAGAAAGGTTAACCGACTCAGGGAGTTGGTGTAACACTACTGGTCAGCCTTAGGCCCTCCATAGTGGGTGTGTTGGGTCCATCGAGTTTCAACAATTGGTATCAGAGCGAGCGGTCCGAGACCGTTACCAGTGGAGAAAGCTTCGGTAAGAGTTGGACCCTCGTATTAGTCGGTGTTGCATCAATGTGCTAAATAGAGACTCTGCTAGAATACAGTCGGGGACTGTAAAGCTATTGTTTAGGAACCAAGCTTAGTAGACGTTGGGCGTCAGTCAACATGGCAGACTTTGGAAGCACAAGCAACAAAATTATGAAGCTCAATGAACACAACTACGGTTATTGAGAGACATGCATAGAGGAGAACCTATTATGAAGCTCAATAGTCGCCAGTATCGACACAACTCCTCCACCGAGGGAGAATGCTGAAGCCTTGAGAAAATGGAAAATTAAGGCTGAGAAGGCTTTATATATATATATATATATATTGAAGACCGCAATCGAGGATGACCCATTTGAGCATATTTGTGATGACAAGACACCAAAGGCAGCCTGGGAAACTTTGGCAAAGTTATTTTCAAAGAAGAATGAAGCACGCCTCCAACTCTTAGAAAATAAGCTCGTGAACATCTCACAAGGAAACCTATCTATTGCTCAATATTTCACCAAGGTGAAATCTATTTGTCGTGAGATATCTCAACTTGCACCAGAGGAGAAGGTGAGCGAGGCAAGGATGAAGAAAATTATAATTCATGGCCTAAGACCGGAGTACAATGCATTTATTGTCGTCGTGAGGGGATGGCTTACTCAACCCTCCTTAGTGGAACTGGAGAACCTATTGGCTAATTAGGAGGCATTAGCCAAACAGATGAGTGGCATAACCATAAAAGACGAAGATGAAGCACTCTTCACTAGCAAGAGGAAAGACACGTCACACAGACAAGAATTGACGAAGAAAAGAAGGCCACAAGAAGGCAAGCATTATTCAAAAGATAGAAGTAACACTCCAGTGGGAGCTCGACGTAGAAAAGAAGATTATCACCAATAGTACGAGGAGAACGATAGAAGATAAAGCGATGAATGCTTCAACTGTGGAATGAATGACCACTTTGCTCGAGATTGTAGATTACCCATAAAGGAGAGTTGTGAATGCTTTAATTGTGGAAAGAAATGCCACTTTACTCGAGATTGCAGATTACCCAAGATAAAAACTTTCCAAGGAGACATGGGCACCACAAAAGAAGATGAGAGTGAGATCGTGTTGGATGCTTCCATCAGCGAAGATGAATGGGATACAGAAGCTGGACTTTTTGTTGAAGAATATTTAATAGAAGAAATGGAGGAATCATCTCTTGTAGCAACTACATACTCAAAGGCGAACTACAATGATGAAGAAGAGCTCGAGGAAGACATGGAAGCACCAACTCTCGTTGCAACTACAAATTCAAATACAGACTACAAGGATAAAACGTTGGAAGAAGACATGGAGAAACCAGCTCTTGCAACAACCATGGAGTCAAAAATTGATTACGGTGAGGATTGGGTCGTCGACTCTGGGTGTTCCAATGATGAGAGATGTTGTGATCCAACCAATTTCAAGTGTTACACTTTAAGGAATTTGGTGTTTGATGAAGCTTCTTCTTGGTGGTCACCTTAGAATATCGAGCTTCCAGAACCTTATGACTTAGAAAAACTTTCAAAAGATAATAAAGAAGGAGAAGATCAATCATCAGATCCAAGTGAAGAAAGAGAAAGCTAACCCTCGAAAGATAATACTCTATGGAAGACGGTTGTATATCAACCTACATCTGAGGAGCGTCATCTAAGCCAAGTAAAAGTCGACGACCTTTGCGAAGAAATATTAAGAGCTCTAAATGAGGCTACTGGTAAATGTTCACAACAATGTGAGACTTTTTCTAGTGAAATCATTATCCTTAAGGAAGAGAACAAAGCTCTAAGAAAAGAGCTTAAGGTGGTACATGAGGAATTGAATAATATGAGAGAGGAGATGGTGCTTCTTAGGAAGACACTAGCTCATGATGGGAAAGCTACCTCATCTATCTCAATTCCAACTTTTTCGAGGGTGGAAGTTTCTAAACCCAAGTCTTATAAAGGGGTCAGAAACACGAAAGCTGTAGATAACTTCCTATGACGCTTGGAACAATACACCCAAGCCACAAACGTCATGAAGGATGCTAGGAAGATCAATCATGCATCACTTTATTTGGAAGATACTACGTTGTTATGGTTGTGGCGTAAGCATGGCAAAATGAAGAAGGGAGATTGAACCTTTCTACATGGGAGGAATTCAAGAAGGAGCTAAAAAGTCAACTTTATCCTAAAAATGTAGAGAAATAGACATGAGCAAAAGAATTCTATGAAATGCTATTGGAGACTTCCAAATATCTCAATAAGAGGAAAAGATACAATAAAGGAGAAAGAGAGCAATCTTCTTAACAACAAGTAGATACGAGTATGAAGTCTCTTCATATCCTTAATTCCATCAAAGACAATGTTGACGTGCTTAAGTCTGAAAAGAAGAGATTGTTCAAGCAAGTGAAGACTAGAGGACAACTAGTACGTGCCTTAGTCGACAATGGAGCAACAAACAAGTTTGTCAAGAAGGTCCTTGAAGGAGAGATCAAAATGGAGCCAACAAAGACAGATGAATAAGTTGCAGACATATTCATGAAGAATGTAAGTAAATCAAAATTTGAGAAATTCAAAGAAGCACTTGGAATGATCTTCAAATCATCTAAAAAAATGACTCATGTTAGTTTACGTAAGATAAATTCGCATTCTACAAAAAGTGAGTTTTAAACTCTCGTCTTATATAGAGCGAGTTTTATGTTAAAAACGCTAAATTATTTTTTCTTTTTTATCAACTTACTCAACACGAAAATCGTATTTTTGTAAAAAATAAATTTTGAACTCGCGTCCTATAGAAAACAAATTTATCTTACGTAAACAATTTAAGACTTATTTTTCTAAATAATCCTAGATAAGATCATTCTTCTAATTAAATAATAAAAAAATATCGATTTAAAATTGCCAATATCTTGCCACGGTACAGACCCGGATATGATTGTCGGCTGTTGCAACTTTTGTTTTTTTGGTAAAGTTCATAAATGTCAGTAAGCTACCTTAAACTATTTATTTTGGTTATCTACTTTTCAAATATTACAAAATATAAATCAATTATAATTATAATTTTATTTTAGTATTTTTTAATATTTTTAAATAATAATTTTAAAAAATAAAAAGAGATTTTTTAATATATATTTAAAAATTCACACTCTCATATATGTTGTACTAACACCAATACCAATAAAACTATACTCAATCAACAATTAGATTAAATTTTAAAATATAAATAATATACAAACTATTCGTATATGGATTGTAATAAAATATTTGTATATACTACATTATTTTTTTCATGCATAATTTTTCAGCTCTTGCAATTGTATCAATATTAGTGGACTGAATGGTTAATATGCAATTATAATTCAGAAAGAAAAAAAAAAGCAAAATATAACCGTGAGCCAAACCCTCTAAACGTTGCTTGAAAACTTTTTTTCTCCAAGAAAGAGATTCTGGTGGTTGAGAAATTCAAGTTCAACTGAGACTTCCAAATATTTTTCATTGTAACATCAAAGATTCGATATGTCTTCTCGACCAGCTAAAATACAAATAGAATTTTTCTGTCTCTTTCTGTGACTTTTTATATGTCTCATCAATGATTTTATGTCATATGCATTAATAATTATTTTTCACTGTTTTATTAATTATTTTTATTTTACTGAAATTATAAGTAGCATAAAATTATTGGTGGGACATATAAAGGGACACAAAAAAAAAACGAATTTTATTAGTTAAAATACTACAAGCATGCATCAAACGAAACCCACGAGCTTGCAAGCTAAGCGACTTTTTCCATTGCGACAAGTTCATCCGTTGCACAAGGTGCAACAGAGAATGACATTTCGACTTCGGACTGACGAGGAATATTATCGTACCTACCATGATACTTTGAATGCAAGAAGTTGGAAGTGTGCTAATTGGCAAGTAAGTTTTCAACATCAGGTAATTGGTTTTTGAATCCGATGAAGTTCCTAACATGTAGCTTTGCATTTGTTGATTTTTGCTTCAGAATGATCTGCAAAGATGATGATGATGAGCAAGCAGGAAGAGTTGCAGGGGCTGTCCTCGATCTCCGGCTTGAAAAGGTTGCACTACTTGTGTCTGTTTCGAGTGCCTCAAGTGCCGATTTCTGGATTGCAAGTGTCGCACTTGCATCGATTTCGTCCAAAATGTCGAACCATGAGCTATATGGCAAGGCACTGAGAATCGATCCTTTCTCTACACTTCATTGTTGTTCTATCATTTCCCCAACTGGAAACTGTTCTAATGTTTGTTGTAGGATTGTGAAGACTTTGCTGTTTTTCGTTTTCTTTAGAATAACTATTAGCTGAAAACTGGAGACCTTCAATCCGTCATAAGTTTACAAACTTCTTAACGACTTCAGCTTGTTTTTTCTTCATATCGCTAATTTGCTATAAGTTTGATTTTAGATCTTTTGGCTTGCTTAGAGTCCATAAGGGACCAAGTCAAGATTAAGGGCAAAACATATATATTTGAAAATGGAAGACAAATTTATGATAAATTTATTTTTTTAAAAATATGTAAATTAAAAGGTAAAAAAATGGCGTCTTGAAGATTCAAACTTTGGAGACGAGGCGAGAACAACGAATCTCGAACATAGACCGTAAAATGGATTTGTTTCAAAAATAATAAAAATAAAAATATCGAGGGATCAAATTAAAATAAAATAAAACTTAAAATGTTCAAAATAAACTCGAGATTTTATTGGAAAATTTAAACTGATTAAACACTAGAAAACAAGAAACACTCTAGTTTGATGGTGGTTCTTGACTGAATAATGACAGGAATCAACGGCAACGACGGTGTCGATGGTAAAATTGATAGCAGAGGAGAGAAGGTAAAATTGATAAAATCTAAAAAAATGTAAAATTGTCGACACATCCTTTACTTTCTGTCATTTTTTATTTTGTCATAGAAAAGAAAAAGGTGACATTATTTCAACGTCCCTTGATTTTAAACATTTTTTCCTGAAAAAATGTCACATGGCAGCATAAGAGAGTAAATGTGTTCATACTATGTGTCAATTATCGATGTGAGTATCGAGGGGCATTTTAAAAGACGAAAATAAAGTAAAGTATGTACATTGAACATTTTAAAACTATAAATTCGCATTAAAAATTTTGGTAAAGTACAAGACACTAGCTAAAATCGTTTATTATTATTTTTTAATTAAAATTCGTTAGTTTTATTGAATGATTGATATATCCAAAATTACAATGTAAGTTTACATATGAGTAAACAAAAACACATAATCTGAACATATTCCTTTAACCATTCAAACAAGAAAATAGTGTTTTGAGTAATAACAAGACCGTACAAAAAAAGTAAAAAAACTCAACTCAAAAACTCGAAACAAATATAGTTACTAACATCACAAAAGAACGACGGTTAAAGGTAAAACTATCAACAAACAACATAAAAATGCATATTACAATGAGGCACATTGACAACACGGTTATTTCCACAACTCAATCGCGAACAAGAAAGGTGATTGTGAGCAAGTATCCAAATCCAGTTTAAGGGTCCGAAACAGGGAGATCAACAGAATTACCAAAAGAGCGTCATCTTGATCAGTCATGGCGACGTCAAATTCAATCTTTATAAAATAATAAATAAAAAATGGTTAAACGACAGATAAAGAAAAAAAAGGATGTCAAAAGATAGAGTAAAACATACCAAAAGATATAATTGTTTATTCAAACTAAAAAATAAGACAAACAAAAAAAAAATAAAAAATAAAGAAAATGATAAATTCTGGCGCTCGGCGACCAGTATCAAAGCTGGTGTCGCAGCCCGTAAGCAAAAAACAAACTCAAAGAAAGAGAATGTTATGCGGCTAGGGTTTTCTCAGCTATAATCATTTATTGATTTAATCTTTTTAATTACATTTTTATATATATTATGTTTCCGATTCTTCACATTATGAGTGTGACGAAATCTAATAGTATCTAAAAAAAAATTAGAATGATTAGAATTTAAGCATGCATATTTACACTATAAAACTCAAATCTTAAAATTTTAATCCTAAACGTAAAAAACTAAATCTTAAACTCTAATCCCTATATCATAAAACTTAAGCCCTAAATTATAAACCCTATAATAAACTCTAACCCTAAAACTAAAAGACTTAAAGATATAATTGTATCAAAGTTTTTTCTTATAATTTGCGGATATTAATCGAATTTGTTATATATTACGGTAAAACAAACCAAAACTTATCTTTCTTTAACGAAAGAAATCAACTCAATGAAAAAGATAGGAAAAAAGAATTTTTTGAACGTAGAAAAAGACATGTTTGTTAAACAGAAAAATTCATTAACACATAAAATCGGATATATCGAAAGAATATTTCTTTTTTGAGAATTAATTGAAAACATGCCCCTCGTTAATGGTTAAGTAAAAAAATATCTCTTTTCGGTCCATATAAAGTAAATTCGCGTTTAGTCAAAAATGAGTTTTAAATTTGCACTTAGATAAAAACGAATTTTGTGTAAAAACAAAACTTGGTAAGTTATTTTTTTTATTATCTACTCACTCAATACATAACTCGTGTTTAGTCAAAGGTGAGTTTCAAACTCGCGCTTAACCAAAAACGAGTTTACCTTACGTAGACCAAAAGGAAGTATTTTTTCTAAGGCTTATATATCCATATTAGTACCTAAAGTATACCAACTTTTTTCATTTTGGTACCTAAAATAATTTTTGGTCAAAATAAGTACATAAAGTATACTTTTTGGTTAAACTAGGTACCTAAAGTATAAGTTTTGGTCAAAATAGGTACCTAAAATATTTTTTCGTCAAAGTAAGTATCTAAAGTATATTTTTTGGTCAAAATAGGTATCTAAAGTATTTTTTTAGTTCAAAATAGGTGCTTAAACTATACATATTTTTTTATATAGGTTCCTAAAAATTGTCATGCGACATTAATTAAAAGGACTATTATCCTATACATTGGCGGTAAAAACTTCTTGTTTCTACAAGCGCCTCAATTATAGGATTTAGGGTTTTAGTTTAGGGTTTAGGGTTTAGGTGTTTAGAATTTAGGGTTCATGGTTAGTATTTAGGAATTAGGGTTAAAATTTAGGGGTTAGGGTTAGGGTTTAAGTTTTAGGGTAATATGGGTAGGGATTTAAGTTTTAACCTATAAACCCTAAATTTTAACCCTAAACCTAAAATTCCATCAACAACCCCTAAATTCAAAACTACTATACTTAAACCCCTAAACTTTAAACCCTAAACAGAGCTCCTAACCCCTAAAACTAAGGTGCTTGTGTAAAAAAATTTCTACAAGCGCTTGTGTATAGAATAATTACCCTAATTAAAAAGAGAAAAAGTTTGATACACAGTCCGTGTAAACAAACGTTTACACGTGCTTTTCAAATTTATGGGTTAGGGGTTTAGTTTAGGGTTAAAAGTTTAGGAGTTTAAGTTGTAGGGTTTAGAATTTAAGATTAGTGTTTAGAATTTAGGGTTTAGGTTTTAGGGTATTAGGGTTAGGAATTTAGAATTTATGTTTTATAAGGTAAAAGCACAGACTTGTATAAAATTAGTTTTACACAGCCTATGTATCGAAGTTTTACCCAATTAAAAAATACATTATGTGCCTGTTTTAATGAAAAAATATACTTTAAGTACTTATTTTGACAAAAAAATATACTTTAGACACTTAATCTGACCAAAAAGTATACTTTAAGTAACTATTTTGACCAAAAGGCATATTTTAAGTATTTATTTTGACTAAAAAATACTTTAAATATCAAAATAAAAAATTAGTATACTTTAAATATTAATATGATATATAAGCTTTTTTTTAAAATAATTCCAAAAAATACTATAATATAGCTCATAAAATCAGTGAAAAGAAAAACATAGAAAACGCCTGGCAGCAACAAAAAGTGCAGAAATTCACATTTATATGCTTTCGGTGCCTCCGCAAATCACGCGAACACACAGTTTTCAGTGGAAATGATCAGCTACCCAATCTCCCAACAGTGCTTTATTTTTCTCCACCAAATGTTAAACAGAGAGAGATATAACATTGATTTTATGGGTGGATTACGTGGGAATTTAAAAATTTAGATATAAAATTATATTATTAATATAAAATATAATTTTTTTAAAAAAATATACGAGAATTTAAAATTTATAAGAATACGATTTTTTAACACTCCTCAATTCATCTATGTTTTTATGTATTTTGTTTGTGGCGTCTTGGGGGTGTATCTCCACTTCTAGACTTCCTAAGACCAAAACCAAACCCTGCCAAATACACGCATATCAAAACACCGAGTGTAATGAACAATATAATGTCCACGCTCCTCCATTCTTGGGTCAGATTAGCCAGCAATCCCGCTTTACATGAATCACAATGGAAGCAAAGATGCATTTGGTCATTGCTCCATTGCAAGCAATCCATGCTTGCTGCTGTGTTGTTGGGAGTCAGCCAATACGTCGGATTTATGTACGAATACCCACATTCACCTGGCGGCATACAGCATCCATACTATAAAACCAACAAATAAACCAAGAATGTAAGAAAAAAAAATTCTTTGCTTTTGCTTTTGTCATGCATTGCAAGTTTGGAATAAAGTTTACCTGTATAGAGGTTAACCGAGCATCGAAGAAATCCTGAGCTATACGATATCTCTGGTTTAACTCGGAACACATTTCTGTTGAGTTCAAGCATGATCTAACTCGGTCCCACTTGTGTGGACCTGTTACTTTTCTACGAAGCCAACCGGAGAAATCATCGAGGTCGTGTTCCATATACGATCGGCCTGGTGCAGGGTGACCTGCACCCTTGTTGGTGATCAAATAAACGAAAACAACCAAACATGCGAATAATACTATCAAGATGAACATTGCGATAAAGTAAAAGATGAGGAGCCAAGTGATGCGCCAACACCCTCCTACGAAGCCTAATAGTGCCACGACCGAGATTGAGGCGCCTAGGATTATGAGTGGCCATTGCAGTATCTTCACGCAAGCATTGTCGGGTTCGTTTGCGAGCCAGATTCCTGCACCGATGATCGGAATCGAGAGAAGCAAGGTGACGAAGTTGATCGTGCCGACAACGGTGTTGTTTGCCGCCATCTCGGTGTGATCAAGGCTTATGAGAAGATGTTTCTCTGGGGATTGTTTGTTACTTTGTTTTGTTTTCTGGGGTACTGTAATAAATCTAATGCTAATGGGGTTATATTTTCCAAAGGGAAGGAAAAATTGATGGGGTTATATTTTCCAACTTTGGGCCAGCTAGATGAGCACGAATCATAATGAATGGAATCCCTTGTTCGATAAGAATGAGTTTTCAATTTCTATCCAATCCCAAATGCAGAAATGCTTCAGTTGAGGATGTTTTCTCGGGCCAAGTATCACTGTCGGCCATTTTGTTTTCCAATTCCAAAACCGGGATTTCAGGGATTTCTTAAAAATCAGCTACTATGGAGATTCACGCCAAACCCCTAGCAATGATCCGTTTCTTATTTTTATTTAAGGTGAAATAGGTTATGTTTATTCTTTTTCTTAATTTTTTAATAAGCCTCACACACAATATTATTTAAATCAAGTCTGTTAAAATAAATATATCTTTTTTAATTGAGACCATTTTCGTTTCTTAATTTTGTCGTTTGATATTATAGTCATTTTCTGCATATTGTCAGACAGTAATTCTGAACCCCGCCCTTAAAGTCAATGTTCTCATGCTCTTGGACAAATCCCATCACTGGTTTTACACAAATTTCTACTCTGTAATAAAAACAATTCAGTACCAACACAAATTTTCAACCAAACATAGAAACAAGGAAAGCATCTGCTTAGTTTTACAAAGTCACAGAACCCAGAACTCCATTCAAACCAACCCCAATCGCACCACTACCGCTACCAGCTTAAACTTGACCTAGTTCTTACGTATAACCCTGCTTGTATTTTCTAAATATGTCCTCAGTTTTGGCGTTCCTAAACGCACAACACCCTACCAGATAGACACATATCAAAGCAATGAGAGTTATGAGAAGTATTATGTCGGCTTTTCTCCATTCCTCCTTTATGTTGGCGAGTAATCCGGCTTTGCATGAGTTACAATTGTAGCAGAGCTCCATTTGGTCATTGCTCCACTGTATGCAATCCGGGTCTGCTATGTTATCGATGGGGCTGATCCAGTTTGTTGGATTCACAAATGTGTATCCACATTCAGTTGGTGGCTTACAGCATCCGGACTGTAAAGAAAAAAGCATAAAGAATAAAGATGTAGATCTAATTATCTTAACGCATGCATGCTTAATTCTAATTTCTTTTTTTCGGAATATGTATTGTTTGCGGGAAAATAATCAAATCGATATTAACCTAAAATAAGACAAATGCAAGAGACGAAATTTAATGTGATTCAGCATTGTTTATCTCCACAAAAAAGAGAAATAAATAATTTACTATAAACGTATAGATCACGAAAAGTCCAAACCTATTGTATCCAAAACAATATCCCTATACATACGATAAAAAGATTAAATCGCTCCAAATTAATTCTCTCTCGTATTTCTAAAAATTAAGACCTAATCCAACTTAAATAAACAAGTGTTTATAAATATTTATGTATTAAATAAACATAATATAAATAGGGTTATATTTTAATATACAAATTGTATTAAATAGGGTTATATTTTAATATAAATAGGGTTATACTTTAATATACAACTTAAATAAAAAAATTACATAACCCTTCTATAAAATTTAAAACCTAAATTTTAAACCCTAGACTCCTAAAACCTAAACCCTAAACCTTAAATTCTACGCCCTACACACTAAACTCCTAAACCCTAACCTAAAACCTTAAATCCTAAACCTTAAAATTAAAAAGCTTATGTAAACTTTATCAAAGTATTTTTCATATAAATATTTATGTATTAAATAAACCTAATTACATAATTACAAGCGTTTTTCGACCACTATAATTATAATAAAATTCAACTTAATTATAAATTTAAATTTTTTTAATTAAATAATATTACAATAATATTCTCAAGACGAATGTCAAAGTTTGAAGGGGCAAAGGAGATGAATATTCATTGACTACCAGGTTAATTTGAATTTGATTTAGTATGTAACAATTTTTATACAAAAAAACTAGGATTTGTGCTTTAATACTTCGTTAAACTCCTATATGTAAGTATTTGATAATCTGGAACTTGAGCAGAAGAAGTGAGATTTACCTCAATGGGTGTTAAATGAGAGCTAAAGAAATCTATAGCCATGGTATAGCTTTGGTTCATCTGGGAACACATATCAGTTGCACTAAGACAGAGTTTAATCCTTTCCCACTTGAAAGAACTCCGAACTCTTCGTTGAAGCCAACCCGAAAAATCTTCCAGATGATACTCCAAGTATGCCCGGCTCGGTTCGAGGTGGCCGGAGCCTCTCATGGTGACCATGTAGACGAAAACAACCAAGCATGCAAGCAACACGATGAGGATGAGCATGCCAACAAGGTAAGCAATAAGCAGCCAGGGAATGCGCCAGAACCCTCCAATGAAGCCTGCTAGAGCTACAACCAAGATTAGGACACCCAAAATGATGACAGGCCACTGTAAAATCTTGACACATGAGTTGTCTGGTTGGTTTGCAAGCCAGATTCCAGCACCGATGATCGGAATCGAGAGCAGCATGGCGACGAAGTTGATTGCGCCGATGACATTGTTGCTTAATGCCATTTTTTGCACTTTGGAGAACTAAGCAGTATGAGAGGAGTGATGAGATCTAGTAGTGAAAAAAGATCTCAAAAAAGAAAAGGGAATTGTCTAAAATATATGTATAATTATTTTACGATTATTAAAAAAGCATTTGCCTAGAGTAAAGATATACGTGTTGAAAAAAATGGGTACTCAATATAGTGCTTCTGTCATGCAACCCCACAAGCTTTGGATTGGATCCATGAAAGGTACTAAAAGTGTATTTAGGTCTTCAAATCTAATCACTTTTTGAAAAGGAAGACCTTTGTACAGGGTTTAGAGGGAAAAACAAAAGTGATTAGCTGTCTGCAACTTTTGTATTTATCAAGGAAAAAAACTAGAAAAAGAAGATAGTTAAATGTCCTAAATGTTCTTTGGTTTTGCATCCTTATACCTTTTTAGGCCTCGCTCCTTTCTTGCAACTTTAATGACAAGTACTAGATTTATCAAGATGATGGCAAATACTCACAAGTCAAAAAAGAAAGAAACAAAATGTATACATGTAAATAAAGGGTTATTATTTTATATAAGAAAAAAATATTTCACAAGCATATTTAATTTTACTCTAAAAATTAAAATTGAAATCTCTAGCTCTAAATTTTCTAAAATTAAATTCTAAACCCTAAACTTTAAACTCTAAATTCTAACCATACATCCTAAATTCTAAACTATATAACTTAAACCCCTAACCCTTAAATTAGACCTGCTTTTGAAAAACTTTTTTTCCATCGCTAGAACATGAAATATTTTTTCATAAATAAATTACGAAAATATTTTGATACATATATTGCGCAAACTAAATCACCTTTGGGGTTTATAGTTTTTATTTATGATCAAGAGTCTATGTTTAGAATTTGGAGCTTAGAGATTTTATTTATGTGCATTTTAAATCTTAAATTCTAAACATAACCAGACACGTCGGTAGGCTGGGCAGGAGGGCATCTGCTCAAGCCCATTTCTTTCTAATACTTGTTACATGATCCAATGTTTTCCAATAATTGTTATTAAGAGTCTATTTTTTTCAAATACTTATTAATAGAGTTCTACTTTTAAATTTTAATTTTTTCAATAATTATCGGGGCCCAATTTTTTTTCAATACTTATTGTTAGGTGCCTACCTTTAAAATCAATTTTTTTCAATACTTGTTATTAGGTGTCTAATTTTTTCAATACTTATCCAATTTTTTCCAATACTTGTTAATAGGCGTCTAATATTTTTTTCAATACTTATTATTAGGGGCCTACTTTTAAAATTCAATTTTTTTAGTACTAATTATTTGTATGAGTGTTCATAACCGGGTACCCGGATCTTCAGGTAGCAAACAAATTGGCATGTGTCTCGACACATAAAAACCGAGTACCCACAAATCGAGTACCCAAAATAACTGGGTACTGCAGGTCGGCCCGTTGAGTACCTCGAAATAAATTTATTTATTTATTTTTACAAAATCATACAATTTAAAAACACTTCAAATACAACTAAAAAGTCTAAATTACATAATCCAAACATACTTCATTAACACTAAAGGAAAATAAATATCATTCAATTAAATGAAACTTAACCAATACGATCTCATGTAACACCCCCTTCTCGGTCTGGTAGGGATCCTGGTCGGATAGTGCTATTGGAAGACTAATCGAAGGTCCGGAATAGGGTTCAGAGTTCAAAACCTAATCTAAGTATCATATTGATTATTCTTAAGACTTATCCACTTTGTTTGTTACTAAACTTAATCGGAGTTAGGGTCAATTTTAAAATTTTCTTAACCTTAGGGACTGAATTGTAAATTTTTTACCAGTCATTGATTTTAATCCGATTTCGTATTACCAATTGAAATTAAACTTTCCAGTTATTGATCTAAGGGTTTCATTATTAGAACCAATCGATTTACCAAGCCAATTAAACCAATTTGAGACTTTTTACGAAAAATCAGTTCTATGACTTAACTAAATTTACCAAATTTTACTAGTACACTTTTAAACCATGTTCCTATTAGTACGTCAAATTTTGGGGCGTTCGGAATTCATTTACTAAGCTTTCATCTTAGGCTCATTTTAGACACTTTTTAACCATTTTAACCTATCAAAATCTAGTCATTCTAAGCATACAACAAAACCATATTACCAAGTCATCATACAATCATAGAAAGGCTTATACAAAACAAGTTGGACCATATGCCACTTTACCAGGAGTTTATAGCAAAAGATAACACACATATATGGTAGGAACGTGACTTGCAACCGCACAACATGATCAAGGTTCGGAATTGATCAAGGTCCTGAAAATGCATGAGACACACATGTTAGGCTTACATAGCTTGGTGAGGTAGTTATAACAATTACAATAGATGATCAATATTATGAAAAGCATGATAATCAAATATACAAGTAGTTATATTACACTATACACAGTTCATGCTTATTTCACTTATTTTCATGCTTTCATATTCACATATACATTTCACATATTCATATCATAATCATAATATCGTAGCACAATTCATAGGCACATATCAAATTAGGTACCATTGGATACATGGGTTCCCATGTACACCAATACATATAACGGAGAGTGGGCCGTAGCCCTTGAGCCGTAGCTCCGGAGATATATCCCTTACACAGCCGACCTTATTTCCCCCTACATATAGGCCGTAGTCCTCCCTTACTTAACTGAGCTCAATAATCCTATGGCATGCCAACTGTATCCAATGTCCATAATTACGCAAATTCACATAGTCCATATTTTTTTATTCAAGTTATATCATATCAAATATCAAAATGAGCCTTAGCTCCACATCATATAACATTTCATATCATTTTCATATATCACATACGTGTAGCATATCATAGTCATGTTTGCACATATCAAAGCAATACAAGGCACTTACCGGATTTGCCAATCGAAATCGACATAGTTGCTCTACGTGAGCCCTTAAACAAATATAAACATAATCACAAAATAATGCAACGGGATGGCACCGAGCTTATCCCTTGACACAACTACACTCACCTCGACAACCTGATGTTTTTAAGACTCTTGAATAATAGTGCCTTTATCCTTGGCTTTCAGAAGAGATGATGGTTGTTCTTTATCAACCCCTTGAGCTAGGTTAACCAATAGGAATTGGTTAGAATTAACAAAATGATATCGAATCAATACAAAAATATTAACCAATGATTTGAGCTTACCCAATCGATAGCAAGGGCTTGAATTTATTAAACCGAAAAACTTGAGCTTACCAACCCTATCAAGGAGTCGTATTTGTTTCCCCCTATCTGCGCCTTTTACACAACATCTTCCCCTATTTATACCCCAATGGTCGGCCCCCAATTGTCTTCTTCATGCTCCACGAAAGCTGGAGCCGTGGCACATATTTGGGGAATAATTCCCTTCTTGCTTGCCCACGTGGTAGGCAATTCATGCCACCTTGGGCCACGTCTTCCCCAACGTGGGGAGCACATGGATGGTTCCTTCAATTGAAGGAATTAGCCGTGGATCCCCCTCACTTACGTTATTTATTATTATTTTTTAATAATAATAATAGATTGTTATAGTTAGCCCGAACAAACTTCATTACTTCAAATTAGGTATAAGATCGAGCTAATTATATAACCGGTACAAAATATTTGATCACCGGAACCTAATCCCAACTAGATCAGTTTTCAGGGTGTGACAACTCTCCCCTTTAAGAAAATTTGTTCTCAAATTTTCGCTTCAGGCGAACAGATGAGGATACTATTTTTGCATAGTCTCCTCGGGTTCCCATGTTACCTCTTCAACGGAATGACTTCACCATAAAACTTTCACTAAGGGCACAATCTTGTTACGAAGCCATTTAACTTCTCGTGCGAGGATCTGAACAGGTTCTTCCTCGTATGTCAGGTTGGACTGAATTTCCACAGACTCTGGCTCAATCATATGGGAAGGGTCTGATAGGTACTTTTGTAGTATAGATACATAGAAGACGTTGTGAATTCGACTTAACTCCTCGGGGAGAGCTAATCGGTAGGCAACAAGTCCAACCCTTTTAATCACCTTGAATGGGCCAATGAAGTGAGGACTTAGCTTTTCTTTCTTTCCGAAACGAAGAATCTTCTTCCACGGAGATACTTTGAGGAAAGCATTCTCACCAACCTCGTACTGAATATCTCTACTGCCCAGGTCAGCATAGGACTTGTGTCGGTTAAAGGCAGCTTTAAGTCGGTCACGAATAATGGTAGTCCTTTCTTCGGTTTCCCAAAGTAAGTTAGGACCTAACATCTTGCCTTCACAGAGTTAGTCCAACAAAGAGGAGTTCTACACCTCCTTCCATAGAGAGCTTCATACGGAGCCATTTGAATTGAAGCCTAGAATCTGTTGTTGTAAGCAAACTCGACCAAAGGTAGGGATTTCTCCCACGTATTCCCAAAGTTAATGACACAGGCTCAGAGCATATCTTCCAGAATCTACAAGGACGAATCATGACTGGTACAAATACTTATTCATATAACTTAAAGAATGGTTTAGAGTTACCTGAATAACTCTTTCAGATTGGCCGTCAGTTTGAGGATAGAAAGTAGTGTTAAGATGCACTCGCGTTCCCAAGGCCTCGTGTAAGGTCCTCCAAAGCTGAGACGTAAATCGTGGGTCACGATCGAAGATGATAGATACGGGAATTTCGTGTAAACGAATGACTTCACGGATGTACAACTCCGCGAGCTTAGGCAAGCTGAAATCCATTCTTATTGGAAGAAAGTGAGCAGACTTGGTGAATTGGTCCACAATGACCCAAATAGCATTATTTTTCTTCAGAGTCAAAGGTAGACCACTTACGAAGTCTATCGTGATAAGCTCTCATTTCCATTGTGAAAGTTTAATGGGATACAGAAAACCCATAGGTACCTTGTGTTCGACTTTGACCCATTGGCAAGTCAAACACCTAGCTACGTAGTTCGTGATTTCATTCTTTATACTGGACCACCAATAGATCTGATTTAGATCTTTGTACATTTTGATAGCTTTAGGGTGAACAGAGAAATGGCTAGAATGAACTTCACTTAGGATTTGGTTCCAAATATCATCATTATCAAGAACATAAATGCGGTTGTGGAAACACAGTAACCCTTCAGAATTCAAAGCAAAGTCAGGATCTGAGCTATCCTTGACCTTAGCAATAAGGGGTTGCAACTTCTCATCAGTTTCTTAAAATGCCTTAATTCGAGATACAATGGTGGAGTGAACTCTCAGCTCAGCTTAGCAATAAGGGGTTGCAACTTCTCATCAGTCAGGATCTGAGCATTCAAGCATCTCGGAGAAGACGTGAGCTTTCGGCTAAGAGTGTCAGCCACCACATTGGCTTTACCGGGATGGTAGTCAATGATTAAATCATAATCTTTCAATAGCTCTATCCATCAGCGTTGACAAAGGTTTAAACTCTTTCTGAGTCAGGAGATATTTCAAGCTTTTGTAATCAGTGTAGAGATAACAGTTTTCACCATAAAGGTAACGTCGCCAAATCTTCAAAGTAAACACAACTGCAGCGATTTTCAAATCATGAGTCGGGTAATTTAGCTCATGAGGCTTGAGTTGACGTGAGGCATAAGCTATGACTTTGCCTTTTTGCATTAGAACACAACCTAATCCTAGGTGGGACACATTACTGTACACGGTGAAATCTTTGCCCGACTCGAGTTGCACCAAGACAGGGGCATGCGTGAGGACTTGCTTGGGCTGATCGAAACCCCTTTGCTGATCAACAGTCCACACAAAAGGAGTATCCTTGTGGAGAAGCTTCGTTAAGGGTGCTGCAAGCAATGAGAATCCCTTAACGAATCTACGGTAATAGCCTACAAGGCCCAGGAAACTACAAACTTCTCCTACATTCGTCAGAGGGATCCAATCAAGAATTGCTTGGATCTTCTTTGGGTCTACTTGAATTCCTGCATAAGAGGTTACATGACCAAGAAAGGATACTTCAGACAGCCAAAATTCACGTTTACTGAACTTGGCATAGAGTTGTTTCTCCCGAAGGGCCTGAAGCACGATCCGGAGATGTTCTTCATAAAAAATAGAGTCTTTGGAATAGATCAGAATGTCGTCTATAAAAACAACCACAATCTTATCGAGATAGGGCCAGAATACACGATTCATTAGGTCCATAAAGGCTGCAGGTGCATTCGTGAGCCCAAAAGGCATCACTAGAAATTTATAGTGACCATATCTGGTTCGAAAGGAAGTCTTTAGAACATCATATTCCTTTACTAGTATTTGGTAGTATCCAGATCGAAGATCTATCTTGGAGAAGACAGAAGCATCCTTCAACTGATCAAAGAGGTCATCTATCCTCATAAGTTGGTACTTGTTCTTAATTGTTATTTTATTCAATTGACGATAATCAATGCATAGACGCTTTGATCCATCCTTCTTCTTGACGAACAAAACCGGTGCTCCCCAGGGTGAAGAACTCGGTCGAATGAATCCCTTATCTTGAAGGTCTTGAATTTGAGCTTTCAACTCCACCAGAGCCATTCTAAACGGAGTAGTGGAGACCAGAGTAGTTCCAGGTTATACTTCTATCCCGAACTCAACTTCACGGGTGAGAGAAAGTCTTGGAAGTTTATCGGGAAACGCATCGAGAAATTCTTTCACCACGGGTACGTCTTCGATTTCAAATCTTTCTTAGACTCTATGGCATACATGAAACTCTTTTTAGGCTCGGGTTTGGACTTCATCAAGGTTATGCTCTCCTTATCGAGTCCACAGAGATATAATTTCTTCTTTGAACAATCCACCCATGCTTGATATTCAACTAGCCAATCGAGGCCTAGAATGAGATCAAACTCATGAGAGGGCAAAGCCATCAAGTTGGCCGAAAATGGGATCCCTTGGATCCTTCGAGGACAAGCTTTACAAATTATTCGAATAGCCACACTATCTCCTAGCGGATTTGAAACAAGTATCTTGGAAGCAATAAGTTCACATTCTAAAGCATACTTTTCAAGCAAAGGTTCACTAATAAATGAATGTGTGGAGCCTGGGTCTATTAAAGCATAATTAAGTTCAGAACATAACTCCACTATACCTGCAATCACATCAGGATCACCCTCTTGTTCGCGACCTCGAACGTGGTACATTTAGGCTGAAGTTTGCAGGTCACAACCAGATAGATGAGTATTTTTGTTGCAGGGTCTACCTGAAGATTCAGATGGTACTGGCTTTGCTCCTCTCCCCTTATTAGGATTGTTCTGAGAAGCTACAGATGTAGGAGTCTGAGGGTTCTGTGGGCACTAACGGATGAAGTGGCCAGACTCTCCACAAAGGTAACAAGAATCGAATTATCTATGGCACTGCCCCGAGTGCCTCTTCTGGCAGAAGTTGCATAAGAGAGTCTGGGAACCCTTTGTGGAACTGTCCGTGCTATCCACCGAAGCCGTGCAAGTAGTTGTTTCGAGAGACTAGAACTAAGGTACATACCCAGATCGAGGCAACTGTTGGTAGGTAACAGACTTCTGGTCTTATTGTCTTCCCTTCTTCTAATACGCGGGTAACATAGAATCATCTCGGAACCTCTTATCAGGTCGAGTCTGGTTCCCCTTTCTCCTCTCGGAGGCTCTCTATGAAGCTTAAGTTGCGATGGCCTGATTGACAAAAGACTTAAAATCCTCGATCTCTAGAGCAACAAAGAGAGGACGAAGTTCATCACAAAGGCCGTCTATAAACATTCTGCATTTTTCCTTCTCGGTACAGATGATTTCGGTACCATATCTTGCATACTTACAGAAATCGTGGATATACTGCTCCATTGGTCTTCCCCTTTGCCTCAGATGGAGGAATTTCTTACTTCTTTCTGCAATGTAGTGCTCGCTGATGTATTTTTTATGGAACTCCTGAAGAAAGAAGTCTCATGTGACACGATGTTTAGGTACAGTGAGGGTCACCGTATCCCACCAGCTTTGGGCCTCTTCAGCTATCAAGCCTAGGGCACATTCAAGTTTATGCTCCTCAAGACACTTCATTTGCTTATTCAATACTTTCAGAGTGTTCTCCAGCCAGTATTTCGCGGTCTCGGGGTTATCCAGGTCCTGGCCGGTGAACGTATACACAAGATATTGTTTGAGCTTGTCAACAGGGGCTCTCGAAGTAGGCAGAGAAGCCTCAGTAGGTGGGGGAGATGGTATTGATTGAGGGTGAGGTGGGTCGTTCTATCCCACACGCTCGGGTTGAATTTTAGGCCTCAAATTGTCCTCTCGTGTTGAGGAGGAGCCCGAATGAGGTTCGTTCACAACCTTTCTATCTGTAGGACCAGACATTTTAGATCTAATTTACACAGAAAGATTAAATCGTGTAAGTTGCAAGTCACAGAATACAAATTCAAATAATTTTTAAGTGGCATATGCAGACACAGACTCATAAAGGATGCCTGGTTAGTCCTAGAATCGACTAAACCTAGGCTCTGATACTATAAATGTAACACCCTCTTCCCGGTCCGGTAGGGATCTAGGTCGGATAGTGCTATCGGAAGACTAATCGAAGGTCTGGAATAGGGTTCAGAGTTTAAAACCTAATCTAAGTATCATATTGATTATTCTTAAGACTTCTCCACTTTGTTTGTTACTAAATTTAATCGAAGTTGGGGTCAATTTTAAACTTTTCTTAACCTTAGGGACTGAATTGTAATTTTTTTACCAGTCATTGATTTTAATCCGATTCCGTATTACCAATTGAAATTAAACTTTCCAGTTATTGATCTAAGGGTTTCATTATTAGAACCTATCGATTTACCAAGCCAATTAAACCAATTTGAGACTTTTTACGAAAAATCAGTTCTGTGACTTAACTAAATTTACCAAATTTTACCAGTACACTTTTAAACCATGTTCATATTGGTACATCAAATTTTGGGGCGTTCGGAATCCATTTACTAAGCTTTCATCTTAGGCTCATATTAGGCACTTTTTAACCATTTTAACCTATCCAAATCTAGTCATTCTAAGCATACAACAAAACCATATTACCAAGTCATCATACAATCATAGAAAGGTTTATACAAAATAAGTTGGACCATACACCATTTTACCAGGAGTTTATAGCAAAAGATAACATACATATATGGCAGGAACGTAACTTGCAACCGCACAACGTGATCAAGGTTCGGAATTGATCAAGGTCCTAAAAATGCATGAGACACACATGTTAGGCTTACATAGCCTAGTGAGGTAGTTATAACAATTACAATGGATAATCAATATTATGAAATGCATGATAATCAAATATACAAGTAGTCATATTACATTATACACAATTCATGCTTATTTAACTTATTTTCATGCTTTCATATTCACATATACATTTCACATATTCATATCATAATCATAATGTCGTAGCACAATTCATAGGCACATATCACATTAGGTACCATTGGATACGCTGATTCCCCAGTATACAATACATATAACGGAGAGTGGGCCGTAGCCCTTGAGCCGTAGCTCCGGAGATATATCCCTTACACAGCCGATCTTATTTCCCCGACATATAGGCCCTAGCCCTAGACCGTAGTCATCCCTTACTTAACCGAGCTCAATAATCTTACGGCATGCCAACTGTATCCAATGTCCATAATTACACAAATTCACATAGTCTATATTTTTTATTCAAGTTATATCATATCAAATATCAAAATGAGCCTTAGCTCCTCATCATGTAACATTTCATATCATTTTCATATATCACATACATGTAGCATATCATAGTCATGTTTGCACATATCAAAGCAATGCAAGGCACTTACCAGATTTGCCAATCGAATTCGACATAGTTGCTCTACGTGAGCCCTTAAACAAATACAAACATAATCACAAAATAATGCAACGAGATGGCACCATGCCTATCCCTTGACACAACTACATTCACCTCGACAACCCGATGTTTTTAAGACTCTCGGATAATAGTGCCTTTATCATTGGCTTTCGGAAGAGATGGCGGTTGTTCTTTATCAACCCCTTGAGCTAGGTTAACCAATAGGAATTGGTTAGAATCGACAAAATGACATCGAATCAATACGAAAATATTAACCAAG
Source organism: Hibiscus mutabilis (assembly GCA_019671005.1). Taxonomy (NCBI): domain Eukaryota; kingdom Viridiplantae; phylum Streptophyta; class Magnoliopsida; order Malvales; family Malvaceae; genus Hibiscus; species Hibiscus mutabilis. The sequence continues at coordinate 9,096,349 of CM033735.1, read as the reverse complement.
GATTTGAGCTTACGCAATTAATAGCAATGACTCAAATTTATTAAACCGAAAAACTCGAGCTTACCAACCCTATCAAGGAGTCCTATTTGTTTCTCCCTAGTTGCGCCTCTTGCACAACATCTCCTCTTATTTATACCCAAATAGCCGGCCCTCAGTTTCCTTCTCCATGCTCTACGAAAGCTGGAGCCGTGGCACATATTTGGGGAATAATTCCCTTCTTGCTTGCCCACGTGGTAGGCAATTCATGCCACCTTGGGCCACGTCTTCCCCAATGTGGGGAGCTCATGGCCGGTTCCTTCAATTGAAGGAACTAGCCGTGGGTCCCCCCCACTCACGTCATTTATTATTATTATTATTTTTAATAATAATAATAATAATAATAATTATAGATTGTTACAGTTAGCCCGAATAACTTTCATTACTTCAAATTAAGTACAAGATCGAGTTAATATTATAACCGGTACAAAATATTTGATCATCGGAACCTAAGCCCGACTAGACCGGTTTTCGGGGTGTGACATCTCAAATCCAAAATTTTAGTATAATCGTTAATTCATTAAATCATTAATTTATGATTAATTTTTTAATTTAATGAAAATTCGTTAATTATGAATTTAGAATGTTATAGTCTAATAATTTGGGGATTTAAAATATTAGTGTTTAAGAATGAAAAAATAATCTAAAATAAATAAAATTAAAAGAAAACCAGGTACCATATAAAAGCAAATAAAATAATTAAACTCTTTAACTAGTGACATTACAAGAGTTCAATGTCAATGTTTAGATTTATGTGTCGGTAGCATATTAATTATAAATACATATTTTCATATGTTTTATGTAGACATGTTAAGAATTTACCAATTTGTTATCGAAATCTTACTCGACTAAACTTATAATTCAAAAATAGATTAAAAAATAAATTTATAAAATTTTTATTTTCTTTTTATAATTATTCTAGCACCTTAATTCTCTATTCTTTTTCTTAATGACCCATGTTATTTGTACTTTATCTTTTTATTACAACTAGACAAATACTAAGTTTTAAAATTAAAAAATTAAAAAATTACTGGTTTGGGTTGAGGACCCGTTAAGTCTAATATTATGACCCAAACCCGATCCATGAACTCGTGATATTTAGCGGGTGGAGTACCCAGCCCGAAAATTTATTTTTATAGAGAAAATACCTTGTTATTTTCTACTGGACCGTTGGGTCAACGAGGCGGTGTTTTTTTTAACACCCTTAGCTATTAGAGGCCCAATTTTTAGGTTCATCCTTAAGCTACAAAAATCTCATAAACGGGCCTGAACATAACCCATATATTATAAACCTTAAACCATAGAATGATGGGGGGAGAAAATCTTCTAACTTCTCTCTAGAATTTTGAGGCATTTTTTCTCATTCTCACATTTGTTCACCCGTCTTCTGGTCTGATGTGCGAGGATAGGGTCCGACCACCTTAAGGTCGCAGGGTAGTGAGGTTAGGATGGCCAGGAATGGCTGTAGAATTTCGTGTCGCCCCCACCATTAGGGTTGGAACGAGGTGCAAAGCTATGGTAAAACTTTTCGGTGTTGGGTAAGTACTCATTCCTTTTTTTGCAGGTTCATGTTCGAGGGAGAGCCTTGGAAGATCGACAAGAGATTGAAAAAGAGGATGAAATATGGTTTGGTCTCTTTGGTTGGGGAAAAAAGTCCCCATTTTAGACATGCAATGTCTTTTGGAAGTAGTTCTGGTTTGTTTTTTTAACTCTTTAGGGGGTCCCGATGAGAGGTTAAACAGCAGCGTTGGGTGGCCTTTTAGTGCGGTAGCTTTGCACACTATGGGAAGTAAATAGGCCCTTAGGTGGCCACCAACAGGGTGCCGGGGAAAAATGTCCCCATTTCAGACATGAAAATGTCTACAAGGAATAGTTTGAGTATGTTTTTTAGCTCTTTAAGGAGTAGTGAACAACGACCCCCCTGACCCCCACTAGGAGGAGTCAGACCTCGGGCCCCAAATGGTGCGAGGTGGGCGACTTGGAACCAGTGGTGTTGCCCTTTTGATGCCATACAGTGGCCTAAACAACACGGTGGTACAACTATTTTAAGTTTTTTCGGTGGCTGATTTTGTAACATCCTAAAAACCAGTCTAGTCGGAATTGGGTTCCGACGATCGAAAAATTTGATATTAAAATAATTAAGCATTGCATCCATATTGTCTAAATGGTTAATTCCTTGATTAAGGACCCTAGTTGAGTCTATTATTAGCCACAGACCTATTTGAAAATGTTGAAAATAATGTTTTTGGGCAAGGCGTATCGATACAGCCAGGGGCGTATCAGTATAGACTAACAGTTTTTAACTAACTTACCAGACCAGGGTGAACCGTATTGATACGGTTAAAGAGGGTATCGGTATGGTCCTCTGTTCGAATCTGTTTCGAAAGCCAAAATTGAAAAAAATGAAGTTTAGTGGTGGCTCACATGTTTGCTGCCACCCATTACGTGGGAATGTTAGGAGAAAAGATGAGAATTTGTGATAGCTATTATTATTGTCTTGATATGATAAAAAATACAAAGAAGTTAATTGATAAAATAAGTTTACCCTCTTGTGTAGGAAACCTTGGAAAATTAAGGGAGTTCATCAATTTGGAGACCTTACCAAAACTATAATCCTCCCAAACTCCATCATATTTGCTTAGAAAAGCAAGCACACATATCCATTGTCTTCAACCTCAAGCACTCAAGCACACATCTATCCATTTGAACTTCTTAAGCTTAAGTTTTTCTTATTTTAAAGGCTCCAACCAATAGCTATCAATTGGGTAAGTAAAAGCTCTCAATCAATTATTGAAATCCATGAATACTTGGAGTTTAATTTTAAGTCAAATTGTTAAGCCTAATCTTTGAAATGGTTATCAATATTGTTATATTGATGGTAACATCTCCTTATTGAATCTTCTAGCTCAAGGATTAGAGGAAGCTAGTTCATCATCTCTAAAGCAAGCTAGGAATAAAGGAATCGTTATCCGAGAATCTTAGTGCTTCGAAATCAAGGTGAGTGCAGTCGGAGTCTTGAGAGTTGGCTAGGTGCCACCTCGAATCATTGATTCTGATTTGCTAACCATTGTATTGAAGGTGATTGCATAAAATGCCATTGAAAGTTACGTGTGGTAAGTAAAGAGTAAGTATTGCATAGAATCCATGTTGAAGCTTTATTGCTAATTGCTATTAAGATATGTTCATTGCCATTAGATTATTGACATGTGATTATTGCTATTGTCTATTGCTATGATCATATGACCATTGAGTTATTGTGATTGACCTATTGCTATAAAACTATTGTTATTGAGCTATTGTTTATTGAACCTTGGGATCGAAGTATTGGATACAATTGGCATGCTATAGAATTCATGAGCTCATTGGTACGGGTATCGAGATTCGGCCATTATGAATTGTGCGGCGGAGGGATGTGTATTGTATTGGTCAAATTGGTACGGCAGAGGGATGATAATGATATGTGACTAGACCACTATTGTTATTGTTGGTGATGAGGTGGAATTCATGTATCCATATATCGTGAATCGATCCAAGGGAAATTATTGATTATTGGTATTGATCATTGATTCGGAACTATTGACATGCTAATGGTTATTGCCATTATGATAATTGTTTATGCCATGTTACATGTTGAACATGATATTATGTTGAATATATGCGTCATGTTAGTATGATTAGATTTGTCATTGGAAAATGGAAAGTTACACATCATGCTCACTCATGGTTTATGGCTACCTCACTTAGGCTATGTAAGTCTAATGCATTCATCTTTCACATTTCAGGTTAAGAAAGTTAGCAGTTCAAGATCGGGATTAGTTGGAAGATCGACAAGTCACTGCAAGCTTAGAGTAATGTGTTTAGTCCCTATGAACTCCTACAATGGTGGCAAAGTAGTTAAACTAGTTGACTTTGATGCTTTGGTTATAAGTATAAAGGCTATATTTTGTATAACGTTTAAAAGCCTCAAATGACATGTTAGTATGGCTAAAAATGGTGCTAATGTGCATGTTTGGCTCAAAAAGGTAAAAACATAGTAAAAGGATTCAGATTAACATGAAATTTGGCATGCTAGTAGTTTATAATGTTTAAAACTCACTGGTAAAGTTTCATTACATTTGGATATGAATTGCCAGGTCAAATTGAATAAAAAATCAGATAAAATCTATCATTACATGCAGGCATATCGATACAGGTGATAGCGTATCAATACGGCCAGGCATGAATTGGATTAATAAAATAGGGCGTATCGATACGACAGTATCGATACGAAAAGTGGTCACTGGAATCTGGGTTGAAAAATTGTATCGATACGGTCATAGAGCGTATCGGTACTGGGTCAACGTGTATCGATACTGGATTAGCTGTATCGGTATGGGTTTGACACTCTTTGAATCTGGAAATCTGGAATTAGACTTAGCGTATCGATACGACCCTTAGGGTATCGATACGGTGTTTGTTAAATTCATTTAAAAGGTGTAGAAACCAGTTTTATAGTTTTACAAAATGGTCATTAAAAGTCATATAGCTTAATTGAATAGGTAAATGAACTCCAAATAGTATGACAATTTACAAACTTGCTGTTATTGAACTGAATTTCAATGTGGCATGGTTAATTGCGTAAAAGGACCTCTAAATTATCAGATTTGCAGTTTAGTTCCTAAAACTTGTAGAAATGAAGAAATAGTCATGCATGGCGACTCATTGTTTCTAAATGGGTCAATTGGATTAATTTTTATGTTGGTAATGTTTAAAGAAATACTAGTGTCATAATATTGTTTATTGAATAAAGTTTTATAGCACTGATCACCGTATAGTTCACCAGTAGCACTTTTGGATCTGGTTCTCGACCAGACCGGTTAGAGGGTATTACAGATTTCTTTTATCCGATGGCTTTGTTTGTTCAAAGTTAAGGGAGAATTATGTGATCTTGGTCTGAGTCTATGGTTTTAGTGGCCATATGTGTAATTTTTGTTTTATTTTTACCGTTATTAATTATATGGACCAAGATTTAGAGGCTGAGGCATAGAAGTCCGACGGTGTTTGCTTAATCTTCGGTGAGTTAAGGAAGAAGATGACCTTAGGGAAGGGTGTATTCTTTAAAAATTGGCTTTCCCACCCTTGGTCAATGATACACACAACACACAGATGTTGCAATGATGTTTGGCCCAAGAAGTTAACCCTTGAGACCCCAACAAGGTGCAACAATTTTTTCGATAGGCCTGGGCCCTAGGGTGCAGCAGGGATTTTCCCAGTTCTAAAAACTATTTTTCTGTGCAAGGCAGCTGGCAGTTGGCATTTTTGCAAAAACTAGAATTGTTTGTTTATTCTAAAGAAGTAGAAGCTTGTTAGGCATTTAATGTAAAGACTGGTTTGTCTCTTGTAGATTGGAGACCGGACAAAAGGAAAAAGAGCTACCTTTGGACAGCCTCATTCATTTAGGATTTTGTTTGTGAGAAAATATTTGGCTTTGGCAAACTCCTCTCTTCTTACTTGGCTTATTTTCACCCAAATATCTCTGCATGGAAGACATGTCTCTTGAGTTGGTTAAACAAATGGAAGGGCTCCAATTTATTGAAGAAGAATTGACTACCAGGGAAGAGATCGAAGAGTTGCGGAAAGAACCGTTCAAAGGTAAGGAAAATGGGTTGTGGGAAAGCTTGTCTCGCCTAGAATTGTTGATGGCCCCATGCTTGTTAGGATTTATTTCTCGGTTTGGAAAGAGCATCTCTTAGAGGAAGCTAAGTTCCTTGGCCCAAGCATGTTATTCAAATTCAAGAAGGTGGAAGACAGGGATTTAGTGCTTGGGAGATGTCCTTGGACCTTTGATGGTGAGCTACTAGCCCTTAAACCCTTTGATAGAATGCTTATCCCGAAGAAATACAACTTCGATCTCTTACCAATTTGGATAAGAATCTACAACGTGCCTTTGGGTTTTATGAATAGCCGAGTTGGGGAAGCAATTGGGAACAAGTTTGACAAAAGCATTGCAACTGACTTATGCAATTTGAAAAGAAGCATGGGTGAATACCTAAGAATAAGGGCGAAAATCAACAGCACCAAGCCCCTCAAGAGATGCACGGTAATGAAGAAAAACATCAAAACCGGGCAGCCCAGCATTTGCATGGAAAAATATGAGCGATTACCAAATTTTTGCTTCTTGTGTGGAGTTATTGACCATGAGTTCCAACTTTGCCCAGACCTTCACGAGGGAGAACGTCCCCCTTTTTAGTTTGGTGATTGGCTTAGGGTTGAGCTACCCAAGTCCGATGATTTCACTCGAAGAAAAGCACGCCCGTGGATTATTTTCACTTCAAACGGAGAAGGCTCAAAATTGGGAGGCTTTATGAAAGGGAAAAGCATTGAAGCGTTCGAGGAGAACGAAAAAAGCTAAGTGATAATATGAAATGATTTAAATTAGAGGCTATCGGGGAGATTTAGAATAGCTTGGTTCTTGCTCCAACCCGATCAAAACACTAAACATCCTCGGCAACTAAAACTAAGGGCGCAAAGCGTTCATTAAAGAACAAGCTTGAAGGTAGTAGCTTGAAGATTGAAAAAAAGGCAAAATCAACATTGTGTCCCCTTCAGACGATGTAGAAATTGGACAAAAGGCGGTGTTTCATCTCAAGGAACCTATATCGGTGGAGGCTGGTTCCCAACCCCACCGGGAGCAATGAAAACCTTATGTTGAAACTGTCGAGGATTGGGAAACTCCGAGACAGTTCAAGCCTTATCAAGGTTTGTGGCCTTGAATGATCCCGATTTAGTATTTATTAGTGAAACCCATCTCTTCAAAAATAAAGTTGATAGTGTTCGTAGAAGACTGAATATGTTTGGATGTTGAAAAGAGTGAAATTGTGTGGATTTGATCTTTCTTTGGAAAGACAGTTTGCAAGTTGATTTGCTCTTCTTCTTAAAGTCTCATATTGATGTTGTTTTTACTCAAGGGACTTCAAAGTTCAGGTTCACTGGAATGTACATGTCCTATGATAGCCCAAGAAAGCACAAAGATTGGGAGCTTCTCGATAGACTTAGAGGGGAATATAATCTACCATGGCTACTAGGGGGATCTTAATGACATTTTATGCATAAACGAAAGGGTGGGAGGGAGAAAAAAACCGAGAGTAGAAATAGATGCGTTCTGAGACGCCCTTATGAGGAATAGTCTTTGGGACATCAAACCTAACCAATGATGGTTTACTTGGCACTTCGGGGATGTGGTTAAAAATCATATTAAGCAAATGATTGATTAGTTTGTGGCATCCTTCCCTTGGTTGCACTCGTTTGGATAATGTGGGATTATTACTGAATACAATAAGGACTTGGACCATTGTTTCTTTCTCCTTAAAACTGATGGCAAGCAGCTTCGACAAGGTAAACATAAGGACTACTTTAAGTTTGATATGTGTTGGGCTAATGAGGAATAATGCTCGACCATTGTCAACAACTCTTCGTCCAATCTCGGGGGAGAACCTTGGGCAAATTAAAGCTTGTTGGGGAAAGCCTTAATGAGTGGCAAGTGACTAGAAGGAAAGCTATCATAGGTCGGAAGAAATAGCTCCAAACAAAGATTGAAAACCTCTTGGAGCAAAGCATTTTCGAGTCAAACCTTGATGAACTTAAGAGATCGAAGAAGGAGTTGAAAGAAAATTTGGATAAGGAGGAAAGTTATTGGAAACAGAGATCTCGAGTCAAATGGCTAAAGGAAGGGGATAGAAATATGAGCTTCTTCCATGCTAGGGCAAGCAATCGAATTAAGAAGAATATGATCAAGGGCAACGAAAATAGTGAGGGGAATTGGGTAGAAGGGGTGGAGAATATCTTCAAAGTGGCACAAGACTTATTTTCCAATCTCTTCCCGTTGGACAATGGCTCAACCTCCAATATGATCCTACAAGCTATTGAGACTTGCATAACACCGGAGATGAACGATAAGCTTTGTGTTGGATTCACGGTGGAGGAAGTAAATAATGCATTTTTAAATTCACCCAAACAAAGCCCCAGGTATTAACGGCTTACCAGCATATTTCTTTCTCAAGTTTTGGTCAATCCTTAATGCTAATTTTTCTTCTCTTTGCCTTGACCTTCTTGCGGGAATAGTGAATATATGTCAAGTTAATCAAACTATCATTGTCTTTATTCCTAAACTAGATAACCCGACCCTCATGAAAAACTTTAGGCCAATTAGTTTATGCAATATGGTCTATAAAACTTGTTCAAAAATGCTTGTAAACAGATTGAAATCTCTCATGTCTTTGTGTATTGCCTAGAACTAAAGTGATTTTGTTGCGGGTATGCTTAGTCTTGATAATGTTATTGTGGCTCATAAGTTATTTCATTATCTTAAAGGTGTAAAAAACGGCCCAAATAAAGGGGCTACTATTAAACTTGATATGGAAAAAGCTTATGATAGGGTGGAATGGCATTTTCTCATTGATGTTATGGTCAAAATGGGCTTTGACTCTAAATGGATTGACATTGTGATGAATTGTGTATCTATTGTCTTCTATTGTTTCATGATTAACGATTTCATTTTAGACTCTTTCAGGCCCTCAAGAGGACTAAGGCAAGGGGACCCTCTATCCCCTACCTCTTTCTTTTTTGCACACAAGGACTCTCGGCCTTGCTTCTAAAGGAACAAAAAAAGGGCGTATCAGAGGAGTGCGAGCAAGCATGAGTGGACCAAGAGTTAACCATCTTATTTATGCCGATGATTGCCTTTTGTTTATCAAGAACTCGAAAAAAGAAGCTATGAGACTTAAACATGTGCTTTCGGTCTATGAAACATCCTCGGGGCAAAAGGTCAACATTGATAAATCTTCTATTTACTTCAACAAGGGCATGAACGACCAAAGCAAAACCGAGATCAAAGAGATTTTGAGCATGAGGGAAGATGAAACCATTGGGCAATATCTAGGCCCCCTTATTGTAGGGAAAAACATAATTGAGGTTTTCAGTTTCTTGGATGAAAAGTGGATAAAAGAATGTGCAACTGGACCAAGAACCTCCTCACTTTTGGGTGGTGATAAGTGCTCATAAAATCAGTGGCCCGAGCTATTCCGGCCTATGTTATGACTTATTTTTTGCTCCCAGATTGTATCACTGATCTCATGGTTTCTACTACTAGAAGTTTTTGGTGGTCCGGCAAGACAAATGAGAGATGATGGTCGCATATAGCATGGAGCAATCTTTGCAAGCCAAAAGATGTTGGGGATCGTGGATTTTGGGATCTAAAAACCATCAACCTTGTCTTACTTGCCAAACAAGTTTGGAGATTATTGTGCAACAAAGACTCTTTATGTTTCAAAGCTCTCTTGGCCAAGTACTTCTCCCATGGTAATGTGCTCGAAGCTAAGCAAGGTGATAGGACCTCCTTTATTTGGAGTAGCATTTCCAAAGCAATCAAAGAGGGCTTTCATTGGAGACTTGGGACCAATAGCTTAATTCGGATCTTCCATGATAAATGGGGAGGTGCCAAACAAATTGTCATCAGAGGTAACCACTTGGATAGCAACACTGATCAGATTCGCTGTGGGGAGTTTATGATTCCTAATGTGTCTGCTTGGAACGTGGTAAAGCTCAACCAAATGTTCTCAGATGCCGATGCCCACTCGATCAGCCGATGTCTCATTGTACCCTTCTTTGGTGACATGCTTATTTGGGGGCACCATTCGTCCGGAAGCTACACCACTCGATCGGGCTACAAATGGTTGCTACTACAAAAACATGAGGTGAGGGAATCTCCTTCCATTTGGAAAGCAATGGCTAAGCTTTTTACCTTGCCTCGTATCCATTCTTTTGGGTGAAGGCTTTGCCACGATGCATTTCCCATGAGCCATAAGATGGCAGTCGCGGGTCTTGACCTCGACACTTATAAAATATGTAGCAATGAGCTTAAAACGTGCCTTCATGCCTTTTAAGATTACCCCTCACTCAATGAAGCCTTCGATATATGTGATATTTGGGTCTCCCTCCCCCATGGACCTTTCCCTAGCTACAGAGCTTGGTTGGAAGAATCACATAAAAAGATGAACAAAGATCAATTCACCCTCCTAATCATCCTCCTTTGGAATCTTTGGAAACGGAGGAACAAGCTCATTCATGAGAACAAGATGCTCCCGACCCGAGCAGTGGTGGATTATGCCCAATTACTTGCCTCAAACTACACTGTCGCGCACGAGGCCACAAGCACCATGATCCCTTTTAGCCGAGCCACTTGATGGTCCTGCCCACCCAAGGGCATCATTAAGGTGAATGTTGACGCTGCCTTTATGGCTAACACGGGAGTTGTTTCGATCGGGGTGGTGGCCCGTAATTCCTATGGCATGGTCATTGACGCGAGAGCCCACAAACTTTACGGGGTGCACACAGCTGAGGCAGCGAGGCTTGTGCCTTTACTTTGGGCCTACAAATAGCCGTGGAGAATGAATGGCAACAAGCAACCATCGAAGGGGACTCCATGGCTATTGTCAACAAACTGAGTGCCGAGAAGCTTGATAGGTCGATCACTGCCACCTTACTACCCAATGCGCACAACATACTTACCGATCACACCAGGCTAAAGGTCATGCACATAGGCGGTGAAGCGAATAGAGTTGCACACGCACTTGCACATTGGATCATGAATTGTAATAAGCCCTTTATTTTCTCATATGATGTCCCGGATTGTATATCTAACTTTGTTATCGATGATGCCATTTTTAGTTAATGCAATACAATCCATCTTTCAACAAAAAAAATTAAACCATAGAATAAACCTATATGTTTAAAGGCATAATGTCGAAAAATGCTCTAAACGTTTGACTGAATAGTTACTTTGGCTCATATTCTTTTTTTGAAGCGATTTTGCTCTCAACACTTCATTTTGGGTCAAAATAGCCCATTTGTGAATGAAATCTATTAGTCAACTGACAATAAACAACTTGAAATGACTTGACAGAATGACACATCTTAAGAAAAATATTTTATATTTTATACAATTTTATAAAATTATTTTCTAATTGATGTGTCATTTTGTAAAGTTGACATATTTGCCTATATGACACTACTATCGTGGGCACTGTCATGTAGGTTTACAATGTCATTTCAAGCCATTACCATTAGTTGATTAACAGTTTTCATCCGCAAAAAACTCATTTTAACCAAAATAATTTTTTTTTCATTATGCCTTGTTTAAATTATCAAATGACTTTCCTACAAATATAAGCTTGCAATATTTATGTTCTTTATTTTTTACGAGATAAACTTTTTCTCTCTTTTTCACATGCATTAATTATATATAAAAGACTTTCCCATTTCCAATGTGAATTTTTGGCCACTAGATGTAAAATCTACTTGAGATATTCCCAGTGAGCTTTCAGCATCTGTGCAGTGGGAACTTTTCATCAAGATCGAATGCATATGCACATATGTACCTAAAAGCCTCGAGCGGAAGGTTTCTTTTTATGAGGGTTTCAATATTTTAAGCAGATTTTGCAAGTGGCAACAGAATACAGTCAGGCTAAAAAAAGATTATAGTATTATATTATTCAAAGATATCATAATTTTGCCATGCAAAATGAGCAAACGAAATGCCAAAGAGATAACAGTAGCATCTTATGTTTGGATATGAAGAACTTGTATCCTAAGAAATAACCCATTTTTGGGGCATTCATAGAGCTAGTGAAGATATAAGTACAGTAGCATTAATAGAGTTATACTTATACAGAGAAGACAAGGATAACCTCATCTATCTAACTGCTAAAAGAATCGACTAAAAGAACAGAAACGAAAGCTAGAGAGAAGTAAGTAAAAGCAGACTAACCACGGATCTTGTCTGTCAATCTTTACTTGAGCATAGATAGGGGCAGAATCAAGATTGAAGGTTGGAACGGTCTAAAATTAATTTTACAAAGTACAACAACATTTTATTTTGCTCGTACTTTTTCACTAGCCTAAAGTTAACCTTTTACTTTTTTTCTTGCAAAAACTTAATTTATTTTGAATTTTTTTGCCCGTACTATTGCTCATGTTGTGCCCGTCCAGAATCACCACCGAAGAGAGAAAAAGCACCGTGTCGACTTACTAATAGCTTTATGATTTATAAACAGGGAAAGCTTCCAATACAGAGGAATGAGAAAAGTGAGAAATAGACAAGAGCATGCAATTTTTATCGAAACTTAACGTTTTGGAGCTTGTTTCCGGTGCCAGGAACGCTTTAGCTTCCCGTAATAGCATCTTTTGTTTTAAATTTTAAAGCGAATAACAAAATAAAAATGAGGTTTGAAGAACCATGAACAACTCAATATATAAACATTCTGATCTGCCAATCCATTTTTGAATCATACTGGCATGAAAACAAGAAGAATATCATGTTTTCAAAAAGAAAAACACCAATTGCAACGCTGGGAGAGGAACAGAGGTCGAGTGGCTAAAAATTACCAAATAAAGTTAGCTTATAGCTAAATGATGTACTAAAGCATGAGGAATAAATAACACTCCCACCAAACGCAGCATAAATGTTTTGCAGAATTCAAATAGAGGTAGGACTCGCAGATCCTTTTCAGTGAAATACCAGTTTAAAGGGCATTGCTCAAAGTCACAGTTAAATACACGGAAAAGAATTCAATAAAGCAATCTCACCAACAAACAAAGGTTTACCAACATCCATATACAAATATTCCAAATGTCTCTTTGACACGGTTTTCTTCAAAAGTAACAATAACTTCTGATATTCTGAATTGGACTCTAGTAGTTCTCGAACAGAGTAGTTATCATACAGAAGCAGACAATGGTTTCTTTCAAATTAGTACCAAGAGTATGTTCGAAACATCGCGTTTCATTCAACACACTCATCAAGCCTTTATCCGGACCACAAATGAACCTGAAGTAAAGGAAGATTAGAAGTCTCAACGAGTTTATATGGTACATGAATTCAAACTACAATAAAATGGAACGATTAAATCTGTTCAACATCTATTTACTCAAATTTTTTTCACATTAAGTGAATAAAATTATGACATCTAACACCATTACATCAACCTGTTTTTCAGATATCTACAATATAAAGTTGTTTAACATCTATTTACTCAAATTTAGATATGTGATTCAAATATGGGTACGTGTCTGATATAAGTGCACTGAATTTTTTTCACACGTATTTGAAGGAATTTGGGGAGTCAGAGCAACTTAGCTTAAAATATATGGACTCAGATCCTAAAGTGGCATGTTATGTTATCCTTAACGGAATGACTTATAATAGGGGTATCTAGAAACAAGTAAATGTTTATGATATAAAAAAAATTACATAGCAATCATCAAACAGGTTACTCACATGCAGGAAGGTTGGATATGTCGGCGGAAACTGCACAAGGTATTCCCAAGTTTGAAAGAGCTCCCCTGATGATTCCACATGGAAAATATAGATGCATGCTTTCCACAGCCTTTTCATCAGCTATGATAGGAGCCTCTCCAGATGTTCCATTTTCAGGTGATTGATCGATTGACATTCGTGTAAGCCAACGAAAATTGTTATCTTGCAATACAAAGGTACCCTACAAGACAAGTTTGAACCAGTTCATAAAACTTCATCGAAACCAGTTTTTGGTCGGTTTCAGTTACTAAACATACTCTATGATTTGTCTTCAAGTTGTCTATCTGCTTCTTAAAAAGCTCAGACCAAAAATCCTTACAGATGAACTTGATTGCCTCTAAATGATCACTAAAACGTGGCCTCTCCATCGTGTACCTGGCAATAACTAAGCTTTGTTATTACAACAATTGGCGTATTAACTTTGCTAATGAATGAATATAAGGAACAATACATTATCAAGCCATAATTTATGTAATTAATCAATCCCCAAGAAATCAAAATGCATTTCACCAAATACATTAAGTTCTAATACTATCACAATTCTTAAAGGCCCCATTCAATATCAAATTTCGATGTCAGGTGCAATGCATAGCGACAAACATAGAGAGCTAATTACATAAGATAAAAAGTTGAAAAATAAATCCAGACCAGAACATTGACCAATACCCTAATACTCGGTCCCTTCGAATGCTAATGTTTTTAAGTCTAGTAGAAATAATGCTTACATGTTAAGAAGATTCATCAATATAACAAATCAAATCATTTCAGTTTCTTTTTGCCATAGTATTTACCTTGCATTACACCATAAATATAATCAAGGTGAAACTAAATTATTAAGATAATCATAGCAACGGTTCCAAGAAATACCGATAATTGTAAAAGTCAAATCAACGCATCAGTTCGCATCGACAATGGAAACCTCAAATCCTCACACGCTTAGAGCACTACTCGATCATAAAAGTTTCATTATATACAAAAAAAGACTAATCCCCTTCTTTTTTTCTAGAAATTCCTCTCAAATTAACTCAATCGAAAGGGGGGGGGGGGGTCACGCCCTCAGATCCAAAATTAAGACATTAAAACATAGCTACTAAGCTAAATTCACGCTATAGAAACAATTTTATCAAAAAATAATTCTAATGGAAAGTTCAGATTCATAAATCTAGTAAATAACTAAAAGTGCAGGGAATTTGGTAACTTGACAAGATGTAGAAGGGTTCACCGTTCAGAGAGCTGGTGGCCGACCTGATATCCGATGGATTCGATCCGGCGAGCAGCGAGCTCAGGCTTATTGGCGTAAAAGCGGTTGCAATATGTGGAAACCATTTCGATCAGTAGGCTGTCGATGCAGCTTTCTGATACTTCTCTCCCCATCTTTTCTTCTTAACTCTCTTCTTCAACGCAAGAAGAAAGTGGTTTCTAAAATATTTATGCTTTTTTCGGCCTAAATTTTGAGTAGTTCTACTGTTAGTACGGTTACCCTCAACTAAAAATATTATAAAATTTAAAACACAAAATTAAATTATTATATTTTTATAATATTTGTAGTATTTATAAAAAATTAAAATATTATTAGAAGCGATAAAAATGTTAATTTTTAAAGTTAAATTTTAATACTAACTACCAACTGAAAATGTTACTCTATTCATTCTACTATTAGTGTCATTTGTTAATTTTCCACAAAGTTTTAAGAAAAAATTATATAAGATGTATATGGTAAAATAATTTGAATGACAAATTTGCATTTAAAAAATTATTTTTTATTTTGTTAAAAAACTAAAAAAGAATAAAAAAAATAAATGTATTTTTAAAAAAATTATTGGTTTTACAAAATAATATTTTAACTGAAATAATTTTAAAAGATAAATGTAACAGTTTTATTAGAGCTAAGAGAATAACAAATAATGTGATATTTTTAGCTCCATAATTTAAGTTTTATAATATTTTTAATTGATACCGTAGATAACCACTCCATACCCTGCTGTATGTTATATATGCTCCTAAATTTTGAGTTTACACCCCTTTTTTTTCTTTTCTATTTTGAGCCTAAATTCTGAAGGTCATGGATCATACTATTTGGGCCAGATTTCGAAAGCACTATTTCTTTAAGGGCAAACTATCATGAGAGAGCTATTCTATTTTTATCACTTAATTATAAATTTTGTCAATTAAGTCCGTAAAATATTAAAATATTTCAATTAAGTCATTGATCATTAATTGTTAATAGAATTATTAGAATTAATTTTTTTGAATATAAGTATTAGAATTAAAATTAAGTGAATTTATATAATTATTATTCATTTGACGCTCATTTACTTACACATTTTATTAACTTTTTAATAATCTTTTAACTTGAGGGAGATTCGGACATGGGTATTTAAGTTAATACGCAGTTGATGCTTAGGGAAATATTGGAGGGGGATTAGGCGTGCTCTAGCCCAAAATCAAGTTCGATATATATTTTTTTAATATTTTGAAGTGAATGGTAGTATATGTTATACACTTTTAGCCTTTTGAAGATGTATACAAACCGTGCAGACTATATTATACTATTTAAATTCGGGTCACCAAAGAGTAACAACACCATCTTTTATCATTGGACTACTCAATAGGTTTAAATCAAATTCGTTATTTAAAATTTTTTTAACAAAGTATTATATTTAAGGGTAATTATACCATGCACTAGCGGTGGAAACATTTTATACCCATAAGAACCCTAATTTTAGGGTTATGGATCTAGTTTAGGGGTTTATGTTTATATGCTTAGAATTTAGGGAATGTGGTTTGAATTTAGAGTTTAAAGTTAGAATTTAGGGGTTATAGGTAAAAACCTAAATCCCTAACATATCACTCTAAAACCTAAACCTTAACTCTAAATTATAGCCATAAACCTTAAATTCTAATCACAACCGCTAAACATAAGCTACACAATCCTTTTTTAAAACCTAAAATCTAAGTTCTTAACTCTAACACCTTAAATCTTAAACCCTAAACTCTATTAAATAAATATTTTGAGATGTATTTCTCAAGAATGGATTAATAAAATAAGGTGGAAGAAAAAATCTATTTATAATTGAGTCTTTTACGTTAAACGACTCTATTAACCCGTTCAAGGTAAAACATATATCACTAAAATATTACTTAAAAAAACACAAATAATATGCCAAGGGAACAAGTTTATGTCTATATGTCCGATGATATGTGTATCTAGGACACCGGCATCCGGTGAATGCTATGGCAGCGGGCAGTCACAAACGCAGAGGACCGGACACCGGCCTCGATAACTACAGGCATCTAGACAGTCCTTATGTATAGTGCATGGATGCCCCTTGGAAACGTCGGCCAATGCTTCGGCTTCTGTCATGGCTGCAACTAGCAAATCAATCCGTTATAACGTATACACAACCATAATCACTAAATAAAATGAACTAACTATATATATAATCACACACATACCAAAAGCAGAAATGAACAGAGCTAATGAAGCAAGCCATTGTGAACGTAGTTTTCTCCATTTCTTTGTTGCGGCTACTAGTTAGGCTGAGCTATCTATCTATTTATAAGGGAAAAGAAAACCAGGGATTTTCATGCATGTGGTTTGCGGTAAAACCTTGGGGAAAAAACAGAAATTCAGTTGGAACAGAAAATTACTATAAGGTAAGAATAAAAAATTATGTATATGCGTGTATATAATTTACATAATCCTCTTTGATAGTTTGATGCACGTGATTTACAGCAGGATTTTGACTCTTCTTTGTCTTTTATGTTGGCTCTTCTATGTCTTGTTTACTTGGGGGGTATGGCCAACAATCATAAATTATGGAGCTTCAAGTTCCGAAGTGTTTGGAAGTGCATTCTTCCAGAACTCGGCCGTTTTTAATTTTTTTAATTAGATTAATCACCTATTGATCCAAATCGTAAGTAGTTTGATATCGTTTAAGCAAGTCTCGAGGTCGAGAACTTATGTATGTACAAAATCTTTTTTTAGAGATTCACCCACCAAAGTTAGGTGTGCGATGCGGGTCGATCTAAATTAGTTAAAACAAAGCGGAACCGGAAGGAAAACAAAAAAATTAATGTTAACTGCGTTTTAATGAATTATTTTAAAATTATGGAATACTACCCGACTCGTTTTTACCATCAAACTTTTAATTGCTCTAATTTTAACACTAAATTTTAATTTTCGACTCGTTTATGCAATTTGACTATTAAATCATTAATTACACGGTAACGTGGCTAATCGTGATCGATGTGAACGCCGAACCAACACGACGTTATTGTGGTGATGCTATTTTGATGCAAAAAATTGTGGAGTCTTACGCTTGAGATTTGAACCCAAGTTGTAAAGAAAGGAAGACAAAAGCTTATCCACTAAACTAACTCAAAATTTAATAATATTTTAACGCAAATTATAGACATGTCAAACTGCAATTGAGATTTGAGATTAATATAATTCTCATATAAATTTATTTTTGTTCAGTTCAGTCCCTATTTTTTATTTAATCCGAAATTAACCTATATTTGTTTCTAGTTTTTATAATCTAGTCTAATGTTTTTAATATAGTGTTTTTATTCAGTTTAGTCACTAAAGTTTTTATTAATCCGAAACTGACCCTATTTGTTTCAAATTTTTATAATCTAGTCTGATTTCTTTAATATAGTTCTACTTTTAAGTTTAGTCCCTAAAAATTTTAGTTAATCTAAAATTGACCCCTATTTGTTTCAAATTTGGGTAAAATTCACAAATGGTCACTAAACTTTGATCAATTATTCAATTTGGTAACCAAACTTCCAATTGCTTCAATGTTACCATTAAACTTCTAGTTTTGCACCAATTTCGCCACTGACTCGTTAATAGCTATTAAAAGGGTGACTTGGCTGTTAAAATATTTTGTATAATAACACATTTAGTCCTCCACGTTTGCACATTCAAACAATTTAGTCCTAACTCGAATGAAATAATAAATTTAACCATCATTATTTACACATTGATTCAATTTGGCCCTATTTTAATTAAAAATAATTTAACCCTAAGCCATAAACCCAAAACTTAAATTCAATACCATAAACCCTAAACATCATTATTCTAGTAATTACTAAAATGAATGTTATTTAATATAAATCGCGAAGAATGATCGGAAGAAGAATAAGAATCCTTCCGCAGCAAGTTCTATAACAACAAGCCCCCTAACTGTATACAACAGAGAATCTTGGACCGGAGGCACTTACGATTGAATGACCAACAAGATCGAGAAGGGGAGGCTGCATGAGGCCTTCACAGTGGCGGTTTTGGACAGGCGCAATATGAGCGACCGCACAGGACTCTTAAAAAAGAATGGCTACAAAAAAAATTAATTTAACTTAATTAAATGATTACTATAAATTTTATGTCCGATAATTAACAACTTACAAGCAATTAATACCACAATCCAAATTTATTTCAAAGTAATAATAATTAACAACCAACAAACGATTAATGCCACAATCTAAATTTATTCCAAAGACTTTTGAACTTGAATCATAAAGCGTTTTATACTCTATGTAGGTGTCATAGTCTTAACTTGGTTTTGTGTGACATTGCAAACACTTCAATGAAAAGCGAGAGACTATTTTACAATAGTTCAACGTATTCATACTTTATTTGCTAATTTTACAAAGGGATGAAATATATTAAGAGAAAATGTGAAGGGTTTAACTTTTAAATTATTGTTGGTCACAGATGTGCAAGTTGTGTTGAAAGTATTAAGTCAATAAGATAAGAAAATATGAGTTATCTGATGTTGATGGAAATAAGTTATTTATTGAGATGAAATTACTTAGAGAATTTTTACGAAAGGAGAACAAATAGGAGCAATGGATTTATTAAGATTTTTAAATTATTTTAATTGCTTCCCAAATGTGACAATTGCTTATAGAATCTTATTAACTATTCATATTATTGTTGTTTCTGCAGAACGAAGTTTTTTAAAATTAAAATTGTTGAAATCATACTTATTAACAACTATGTCGCAAAAAAAGATTAAATGATCTTACTTTGATAGTAATCGAGAGTGATCTTTTGGAAGAAGTTGATATTGCAAACGTTGTAGATGATTTTGTTTCAAAACATTAAAAAAGAACAACACTTTTTTAAGCTAAACGTTAGATTATTAGATGTTTATAAGTTATTTTTTGTTGTTCAAGAGGGTAATCTAACAATATTTTTTGTATTAAGATAAAAAAACTTATTTTTTAATATTATAAATTAAGTGTCCAATTTTAATAAATTAGGCCCCTAAATTCTTTGAACCGTCCTGGGCCTTCACCACGCATAACAGGTATGGTAGATGCAACGAGCTGCAAATTGTGATGTTCTTGTCCACCATTTCCAACTGAAAATGAATATAAGAAAAGCAATTGGCACCCGAACCACAAATATCTTGTATTAAAGGAATAATCAGTGGCAGACAGTAATACCAACATATTACACAACTAAAGCACTATAGAGCGCACGGAACATATTACACAACAGTAGAAGTTAAGAGAGATCAAATGTCTTCCAGATTTCTGAAAACTACATCATATTTAACTGAACCGTTAGATTTGTCAGTTAAATACTTCAGACACGCTTGAAAAGACCGGGGTTTAGGTGAAATAGCAGTAAACATTAAACAGAATCTAGAACAATATATACTTTGAATATTCTGTAGATCCATGTTCAATATCGGAAGTCGTGAAATTATGAACAGTATGGTCCAAAAGCAAACTTCATAGAGAATTACTAAGAGAAACAAAAATAAAATTGTATTAAAAAGTAGGACTAGATCATAAAAATTAGAAAAAAATAAGGATAAATTTTGAATTAATTTAAAACTTTAGGGGCTATATTGAACAAAAAATAAAATTATATAAAAATATTAAACTAAATTATTAAACTTAGAAACAAATAGGAGTTAATATCGTATTTAAATAAAAATTGTGGGCTAAACTAAATAAAAAAAAAGACATATTAATCTCAATCACAATTTGACTTATATATTAATTTGTATTAAAATATTTCTAAATCTCAAGTTGGTATAATGGTTAAACCTTTGCTTTTTTTTTTCTTAGTATTTGGATTCAAATCTCCTAATATGCAAAATTTATGGTCATGTTTGACACTTAACTTATAGTTGATAGCGGATTACAGTAGCTGATGTTAATAGATGATTATATTAGTTGATTATATAAAAATGTTTAATAAAATTAATTAAAAAAATTAAAATTTAATCATTTATAACTTTTAAAATATTTAAGTCGATCTCCTTAAATTTTTGAAAAGTTACCGCGTTTCTAAAACTGTGAATATTTTTAATCAATTTCTTTCTAAAATTTTGAGAAGTTCTCATTAAGCTTTTTATTTTATTAAAAAAATATTATTTGACGATGATCGAAAAATATTTTATAATATATCAATTGATAATGTCGTCACATGTCAACAAAATACACATAAAAATATAAGATTGAACATGCTTAAATGTCTAATAGCATTATGTTTAAAAAATGTCCAAAATTATTGGATTTATGAGTGAAAGATGATCTAAGATACTTATAATTTATAAAGCATTTTTTTTGTATTGCTGAAAAAAATTGTAATATTAATATTTATTTTTAAATTAAATGTTATTTTAATTGTTTTTATTTTAAACCTTTGACAAATACGTTCTTACTTCCATCCGGGCGCTTAGGGCTTTTTTCCTGATCGGAGAAAAAGCAAAAAAACTACAAGCCTTCTTGTTTACTTCATAATCAGTGTTACTTTTAAAAGGTAAGACTTTTCCCCCTGGATTTCTCTTCTTGTCCGTAAATCGTAATATCTGTTTCTGATCTTTGTTTTTTAATGTGTCCTGCATTTTAATTTTTGTGGGTATGTCTTCTTTCCCTCGTTCAAAGCTTCCATTTTTCAGTATGGGTTTGTTTCATTTGTTTGGTTAAATTTTAAGAAATTTTCTGGTTTATCTTGCTTTATTTTGTTTGTTAATTCGAGTATGTGCGCGCGCGCTACTGGGCTGGGTTTGTTTGGCTCCTGAGAAATTGAGGAAATGAATTATAAGTTTAACATTGTATTCAAGTTCTTAAGGGTTGTTTGTCTTTTTGTTTTCTTCTTTTTCGTTTGACAGCAATATATAAATGCATGGAAAGAGTCAAAGTTCTGACTTTGCTGCTTCATAGTATATCTTTTTTCCTGTAGCATGTTTCAACCCCGAAACAGAATTTACATCTTTTTATTCATGTGTGCTTTAACTTTCTAAGATTATCTTTTCTCTGATCCTTGTACTTATTAAGTTGATTTCTAGTTAATTTGTTGATTTTAATGGTTATAAGTCCTTTATTACAGTATTTGATCCACTGTTAGTATTTTTTTGCTTGCACTGTTGCAGGAAAATTTGAACATTTAATCTTCGAGTCCTATCGACGATGGAGTATAACAAAGAAGAGGCTGTCAGAGCAAGGGGAATTGCTTCCATTCAAAAGGATTTAGTGCAGATCGCTGACTCCCTCAAAGAAGATTTCCAGATTGGCTTCCAACGCCACAGTCCCCGCTGCAACAGGCGTTATGTCACTCTGCGCTCTAACGAGTTCTTTGCCCGGCTATGTGATTTATATACGGGCCAATTTCGAGCAACCTACCACATCTTCAAGAGCACCATCAAAGCATTCGATGTCCCAGCTGAGGCTCCTAAAGGAACCACTCAACTACAGAATGCTGTAACATGCTATATCTTCTCTTTCTTTTGGGATCTATACGTCTCAAATCGCGAGTCTGTTTCTAAGCTCTCACACACTACACTACTGCGGTACTACCCCACAGATGTGGGCCGTTCTTCATATCGTTATGATCCATTTCTGCACCACCTCCTATCTGTCATTAAACCAACACATCTCTTTGGAACCATTGAAGATGTTTTATACATTCCTTTACTAAGCAACGACATCGACTTCACCAATGATCGTAATCCCTTTAGCATTAACAATTTATGATGGACGACGGTTTAGTTTGTGGCCTACTCGACTGTATGGATGACAAATATTCGAAATGGCACACTGTTCCGATATCCCATGAGACACTAGGCCGTCCATTTTGGCTCCTAGACTGGAGACTAGACCAGGCTTACGCTTGGTTTCCACAGGAAGGACACTTCACTAAAGAAGACCTTGTTGCTGCCCAAATCCTTGGGATTCCCTGTACCCCAAGACTTGGGCCCCGAGATGTAGACGATTGGCAATTCTTTCCTGGAAACTTCCTACCCACGGAGGACATCATGATGGACTATCGCAGGGCCACTGCCCATCGCTTTTATGGCTCTGCTGAGTATCGCACAATATCCCACCGACAATGGTATCGTGAACAGTCAATTATTGAAGGATGTGCACCCGTTGGCTCGAAAAGGCATCAGCCAGAACCAACATCGACCAGCTCAGGCGGATCCGGAAACTTGGAACTCACTCCAGCCGTAACTACTAACACACAGCAACAACAACCATCCTCACCACCTAGGCCAGTATCCTTTTGCCAGTATCAACTGATTGATTGGTGCTACCACGGAGTCGTCGTTATCAGGACCAACGTTCGGACACGTACTCGCCCAATTCCTCATTTTTATTTTCTCCTCTTAGTTATTAGTTAAGCTGTGAAGATATTTAATTTCTATTGGGTTGTAATGAAAGTTGTTATTTTGAACTTCAGTTTGATGAATGAATGTTTCATAAATTTATGGGTAAGCTGCTACTTACGTCAGTCGATTATGAGTAAGGTTACATTTAAGTTACCAAATTATGACTAAAGTTACATTTGAGTCACCCAATTATTAAATGTTACACTTGAGTCACTTAATTATGGTTAATGTTACATTTGGGTCACCCATCATATTTTAAAAAATAAATTAACTTCGTCATTTTTTCCTTCCAAAACACTTGTATACCCTCTTTAATACTAGAGTACTTCATTTGAAATCATTAATTAATCTAATACACAAATTGATATATGTTTTTTAAATATGAATGGTGACTTAAATGTAACATTACTCATAATTGAGTGACCAAAGTATAACATTTAATAATTGGGTAACCCAAATGTAACATTACTCATAATTGAGTAGCTCAGATATAACTTTTAATAATTAAGTGACTCAAATATAATCTTACCTATAATTAAGTAGCTCAAATATAACTTTTAATAATTAAATGATTTAAATATAATCTTACTCATAATTGAGTGACATTTGTTGTAGTTTACCAACGCATAACCGTTTTGGACGCTCTGCGGTGCATGTTTAGCCGTAAAAAAGTTGTGTTTGTGTAATTACTAGTATTTCTTTACCTCTTGACTAATTTGGACCAATTATCGTCACACACTTAATTTTAATAGATAAAATTTTTGACGACATTTTTAACATTTACAAAATTACTTATAACTTAGACCAATCCCATTGATTGTGTTATTATTATTTTTAATTTTATTTAATATTATGTTCTTTATAGTATTACTTTATTTTTTTATTAGATTTTATCACATCTGACCGTGCATTTGTTTACGGTGCACTCATAGCAATCTTTCAACACAGTTCGAGGGTTTTACGCATTGAACTGGTTTCTGTTGTTTAATAACATCTTCAAACCCAACGGTAGCACCGGCACTGTTAAACTCACAAAGACCTTCCTTACGATCAACCGCGGTGGATTTCCCGCATATTTTCACACATCTTGCTACGATTCTGCATTAAACTCTAGCTTCAATTTTTTTTCCCTCGGTAGATTATCATTGTCGTTAACCATATTCTTAATCTCTTAACAATACACTCACACTATACAAATCAAATAATTAAACTCGAATTTCTTAATAAAAATTATCACATGAATAAAAAAATGCACAAGAAAAATAATTCTCATAGATGGAAATGAATTAGGCGACGTTGAATATGACTTGTTATGATCCTTGAATATTATTTAAATAACCATATATACAAATTCCAATTTTTTTCTTTGATGTATGCAAGTATTATTAAGTTTAATTTCGCTTTTTTAATTATAATGAATTATTCAAACAAGTATTAAATGTATCTCGTACTTATATGTTATTTTGTTTGTTCAAATAATCAAACATTTATTAGCTATCGTTTAATTTTATCAAATAAATTTATACAATCAGCTAATACAATCTGCTTGTTAAATCAACTATCAGCCTAATACAGTTTGCTATCAACTATCTGATAATTGTTAAACAAGACCAATGTAAGATTGAATATATTTAAATGTCAAATATAATTAGATTTATGAGTGGAAGAGGATCAACATGCTTAAAAAATATTTTTTTGTAATATTATTAATATTTGTTTTTAAATTAAATGTTATTTTAATTGATTTTATTTTAAACCTTTTCAAATAGTCTTACTTCCATCCGGGCGTTTAGTTTTTTTTTTTTCCTGATTGGAGAAAAAACAAAAACACTACAAGCCTTCCTGTTTACTTGATAATCAGTGTTACTTTTAAAAGGTAAGATTTTTTCCCCTGGATTTCTCTTCTTGTCCGTAAATCATAATAACTGTTTCTGATCTTTGTTTTTATTTTACTGATTTCAATGTGTCCTGCATTTTGATTTTTGTGGGTATGTCTTCTTTCCCTTGTTCAAAGCTTCCATTTTTCAATATGGGTTTGTTTCATTTGTTTGGTTAAATTTTAAGAAATTTTCTGGTTTGTCTTGCTTTATTTTGTTTGTTAATTCGAGGGCTCCATGTCTTTTCTCTCTCTGTGTGTGCGTCTTAATCTGCTTAATTGGCAGATGGAGTTAGGATTGCTACTGGATTCTGTGTTTGTTTGGCTCCTGAGAAATTTAGGAAGTGATTTATAAGTTCTTAACATTGTTTTTTCCTGAACAATATAAGTTTAAAATTGTATTCACGTTCTTAAGGGTTGTTTGTCTTTTTGTTTTCTTTTCTTCCGTTTCCTTTGTCGGCAATATTACATAAGTGCATGCAAAGGGTTAAAGTTCTGACTTTGCTGCTTCATACTATATATTCTTTGCGTGCTTTAACTTTATAAGATTATCTTTACTCTGATCCTTGTACTTATTAAGTTGATTTCTAGTTAATTTGTTGATTGTAATGGTTATAAGTCCTTTGTTACAGAATTTGACCCCTTGTTGGTATTATTTTGGCTGCACTGTTGCAGGAAGGTTTTCGTTTTTGATGGAGTATAACAAAGAAGAGCCTGTCAAAGCAAGGGGAATTGCTTCCATTCAAAAGGATTTAGTGCAGATCGCTGACTCCCTCGAAAAAGATTGCCAGATTGGCTTCCAACGCCAGAGTCCCTGCTCCAACAGGCGTTATGTCAGTCTGCGCTCTAACGAGATCTTTGCCCAGCTATGTGATTTATACAACTGCCAATTTCGAGCAACCTACCACATCTTCAAGAACACCATCAAAGCATTTGATGTCCCAGCTGAGGCTCCTAAAGGAACCACTCAACTACAGTATGCTGTAGCATGCTATATCTCCTCTTTCTTTTGGGATCTATACGCCTCGAATAGCGAGTCTGTTTCTAAGCTCTCACACACTACACAACTGCGGTACTACCACACAGATACGGGCCGTTCTTCAAATCTTTATGATCCATTTCTGCACCACCTCCTATCTGTCATTAAACCAACACGTCTCTTTGGAACCATTGAAGATGTTTTATACATTCCTTTACTAAGCAACGAAATTGACTTCACCAACGATCATAATCCCTTTAGCATTAACAATTTTATGATGGACGTCGGTTTAGTTCGTGGCCTACTCGACTGTATGGATAGGGAATATTCAAAATGGCGCACTTCTCCGATATCCCATGAGACACTAGGTCGTCCATTTTGGCTCCTAGACTGGAGACTAGACCAGGCTTATGCTTGGTTTCCACAAGGACACTTCACTAAAGAAGACCTTGTTGCTGCCTATATCCTTGGGATTCCCTGTACCCCAAGACTCGGGCCCGAGATGTAGATGATTGGCAATTCTTTCCTGGAAACTTCCTACCCACGGACATCGTTCCGAGGGACTACCACAGGGCCACCGCCCGCCACTTTTATGGCGCTGCTTGAGTACCACACAATATCCCACTGACAATGGTGTTCTGAACAGTCAATTATTGAAGGATATGCACCTGTTTGCTCGAAAAGGCATCAGCCAGAACCAACATCGACCAGCTCAGGCGGATCCGAAAACTTGGAACTCGCCTCAGCCGTAACTACCGACACAGAGCAACAACAACAACCATCCTCACCACCTAGGCCAGTATCCTTTTACCAGTATCAACTGATTGATTGGTGCTACCACGGAATCGTCGTTATCAGGACCAACGTTCAGACACAGACACGCACTTTCCTCAATTTTATTTTCTCCTCTTAGTTATTAGTTAAGCTGTGAAGTTATTTTATTTTTATCGGGTTGTAATGAACTTTAAGTTATTTTGAACTTTAGTTTGATGAATGAATGTTTCTTAAATTTCAAACCCCCTCCCCTCCCCTCCCCATCCGTCAATAGTCAGAATGAGTTCACAAATAAGTATGAAAATTGTTCTTCAAAATTCACTGCGTCGTATGCCTATCAACAGGCACAACATTAACCATTTTGGACACTCTGCAGTGCATGTTTAGCCGTAAGAAAGTTGTGTATGCGTCCAAGGACGAAGTTAGGATCAAACATTAAGAGAGGTAAGAGTCTATTAAGCCTTTAAATCTAAAATTTGGGAAGGACAAAAATTTTATTTTATTACAATTTAAACTAAAAGGGATCTCAAATACAATTATATCGAAAAAATTTGGGAGGGCAAGAATCCCTTTCAAGCTCATTCATAACATGGCTCCGTCCCTGTTTGTGTTATTACTGCTTTTAATTTCATTTAAGATTATGTTTTCTATATACTATTACTTTATTTTTTATTAGATTTTATCACATCTGTGATGCAAGTGAAAGAAAACACAAAAATATAAATTTATTGAAGGGAGGATTATACGTGTAATGATCAGAAGTTTGTATATAATTTATAAATTAGATAAGTCAATGAATAATGAGTACTGTGATAATATTTATTAACGTTTAAAAAATAAATATTTTAGTAATTTTCAAGTTAGTGTCATATTAACTTGTGATACTAACACAATCGAATACTTAATATACAACACAAATATTAATGCATTTGTTATTCACTTATTTGTGTTGTGTTTATATTGTTTTCTATATTTTTAATTATTTTTATGTTGTTTTTATACTCATCTCACTTTTATTAATATTCTCTGACCCATGTTATATTTTAACTATTTTCTTATATTATGCATAAATTTTTATTCCGATCTCTGCATTAAACTCTAGCTTCAATTTTTTTTCCTCGGTAGATTGTATAAATAAAAAAATAACAATACACTAATGTATACAAATCAAATAATTAAATCTTTTTTAATAAAAATTATCACATGAATAAAAAAATGCACAAGAAAAATAAAAGCCCGAAATGAATTAGGCTAACCCTAATGACTTGTTATGATCCTTGAATATTATTTAAATAACCATATATACAAATTCCAATTTTTTTTTTGATGTATTGTATTATTAAGTTTAATTTAAGTTTTTTAATTATAATGAATTATTTAAACAAGTATTAAATGTATCAAACATGTATTATATGTTATTTTGTTTGTTCAAATAATCAAACATTTATTAAACTATCAAAAAATTTTATCAAATAAATTTATCTGCAATCAACACTTAGCACTTAGCAGCCACAAATCAACATCACCCGGCCGTGCATTTGTTAACAACTGCAGCCATAATTGTTAAACAAGACCAATGTAAGATTGAATATATTTAAATGTCAAATATAATTAGATTTATGAGTGGAAGAGGATCAACATGCTTAAAAAATATTTTTTGTAATATTATTAATATTTGTTTTTAAATTAAATGTTATTTTAATTGATTTTATTTTAAACCTTTTCAAATAGTCCTTGTTTACTTCATAATCAGTGTTACTTTTAAAAGGTAAGATTTTTTCCCAGGATTTCTTTTCTTGTCCGTAAATCGTAATATCTGTTTCTGATCTTTGTTTTTTTTTTTTTACTGATTTTCAATGTGTCCCGCATTTTGGTTTTTGTGGGTATGTCTTCTTTCCCTTGTTCAAAGCTTCCATTTTTCAATATGGGTTAGTTTCATATGTTAGGTTAAATTTTAAGAAATTTTCTGGTTCATCTTGCTTTATTTTGTTTGTTAATTCGAGGGCTACATGTCTTTTCTCTCTCCGTGTGTGTGTCTTTAGGATTGATACTGGATTCTGTTTATTTGGCTCCTGAGAAATTTAGGAAGCGATTTATAAGTTTAACATTGTTTTTTCCCTGAACAATATAAGTTTAACACTGTGTACACGTTCTTAAGGGTTGTTTGTCTTTTTGTTTTCTTTTCTTCCTTTTCCTTTGTCGGCAATATTATATAAGTGCATGCAAAGAGTCAAAGTTCTGACTTTGCTGCTTCATAGTATATATATTTTTTACCTTTCCTGTAGCATGTTTCAACCACGAAACAGAATTTACATTTTTTTATATGCGTGCTTTAACTTTTTGAGATTCTCTTTTCTCTGATCCATGTACTTATTAAGTTGATTTCTAGTTAATTTGTTGATTGTAATGGTTATAAGTCCTTTATTACAGTATTTGACCCCTTGTTGGTATTATTTTGCCTGCACTGTTGCAGGAAGGTTTTCGTTTTTGATGGAGTATAACAATGAAGAGCCTGTCAGAGCAAAGGGAATTGCTTCCATTCAAAAGGAGTTAGTGCAGATCGCTGACTCCCTCGAAAAAGATTGCCAGATTGGCTTCGAACGCCACAGTCCCCGCTCCCACAGGCGTTATGTCACTCTGCGCTCCAACGAGATCTTTGCCCGGCTATGTAATTTATACATGGGCCAATTTCGAGCAACCTACCACATCTTCAAGAGTACCATCGAAGCATTCGATGTCCCAGCTGAGGCTCCTAATGGAACCACTCAACTACAGTATGCTGTAGCATGCTATATCTCCTCTTTCTTTTGGGATCTATACGTCTCGAATCGCAAGTCTGTTTCTAAGCTCTCACACACTGCACTACTGCGGTACTACCGCACAGATATGGAACGTTCTTCAAATCGTTATGATCCATTTCTGCAACACCTCCTATCTGTCATTAAACCAACACATCTCTTTGGAACCATTGAAGATGTTTTATACATTCCTTTACTAAGCAACGACATCGACTTCACCAACGATCGAAATCCCTTTAGCATTAACAATTTTATGATGGATGACGGTTTAGTTCGTGGCCTATTCGACTGTATGGATGACGAATATTCGAAATGGCGCACTGTTCCGATATCCCATGAGACACTAGGTCGTCCATTTTGGCTCCTAGACTGGAGACTAGACCAGGCTTACGCTTGGTTTCCACAGGAAGACACTTCACTAAAGAAGACCTTGTTGCTGCCCAAATCCTTGGGATTCCCTGTACCCCAAGACTCGGGCCCCGAGATGTAGATGATTGGCAATTCTTTCCTGGAAACTTCCTACCCACGGACATCATCGTGAGGGACTACCGCAGGGCCACCGCCCGCCGCTTTTATGGTGCTGCTGAGTACCGCACAATATCCCACCGACAATGGTATCCTGAACAGTCAATTATTGAAGGATGTGCACCCGTTGGCTCGAAAAGGCATCAGCCAGAACCAACATCGACCAGCTCAGGCGGATCCGGAAACTGGGAACTCATTCCAGCCGTAACTACTGACACACAGCAACAGCAACAACCATCCTCGCCACCTAGGCCAGTATCAACTGATTGATTGGTGCTACCACGGAGTCGTCGTTATCAGGACCAACGTTCAGAGTTCAGACACAGACTCACGCACTTTCCTCATTTTTATTTTCTCCTCTTAGTTATTAGTTAAGCTGTGAAGTTATTTTATTTCTATCGGGTTGTAATGAACTCTAAGTTATTTTGAACTTTAGTTTGATGAATGAATGTTTCTTAAATTAAAAAAAAAAACGCATCTGTCAATAGTCAATGAGTTCACAAACATCAACAGTTTTGGACACACTGCAGTGCATGTATAGCCGTAAAAAGTTGTGTTTGTGTTATTATTATGTTTTGTGGTTGCCCTTCTGGTTTTCTAGGAATTTGCTCCGACTAATTTAAATCAACTTAAGAGAGTCGAGTCTTATAATTTTTTAAATGTAAAATCTTTCAAGGACAAAAATTTTATTACATAAACTAAAGGGATCTCAAACTTAAGATCTACTTAAGCGATATCAAATTGTTTACCACTTAAACCAACCCATTGATTGTGTTATTACTATTTTTAATTTTATTTAATATTATATTTTTATATACTATTAATTTATTTTTATTAGATTTTATAACATCTGTGATGCAAGTGAAGGAAAACACAAAAATATAAATTTATTGAAGGGAGGATTATATGTGTAATGATAGAAGAATGTATATGATTTATAGATTAGATAAATGTATGAATAATGAGTACCATTGTGATAATATTTATTATCGTTTGAAAAATAAATATTTTAATAATTTTTAATTAAATTAGTGTCATTTGACTTGTGACACTAACTCAATCAAAGACATAAAATGTAACCAGCAATCTCAAATCTAGAAAATGTCTGAAGTTGATCGGTTCATATTGCTCAACCATGCCGGCTATTTGTTTTCATCACATGTTTCCTAGGTAAAATTTCTTGCTGTTGAATTTGGTGATGTTCTTAGCTTTTGTTGATGTGATCAACCAATGGTGTTCCTTGTCGAGGAATAAGCCATTTTTTTTTTCCCTTTGTTTATGGTTTTTGCTTTTTAAGTGGTGATGACAAAAAAGGTGCATTCAAAGATGAACATTTTTTTGATTTATTTTTAAGATGGAACACTGTGATCAAATGATTGGGCAAAAACTTTGACTATCTTATTTGGTGCTCGATGCTCCTTTGTCATTTTAGTTTGATGTTTGCTTGGTGTGATGTTTGCCTTATTTATGAGTTATAAAATAAATTCTTTTTTACTCCGACTTAAGATTAGTTGTTTTTTAAGTTCAAGACAAGACCCTTAATTTTTCCCCGTATATATTTTGCTCTAATAAAATCGTACAAGTTCTGATCAGAATAAAAACAAATATTGCCCACCTGGTTGACATCCAAGGAACAGTATCTGCAACCTCTCTTTTTTCCCTTAACTTTTATGGTTTTTAATCCATTTCAAAAAATATGCACTAAAAGATGAACATAATCCTTTTGATTTCATTTGTTAAGATGAACACAAGTTGGAGCAAATGATTCATGACATGTGTAATGAAAATGCTACAAACAGCAAAAGCCCGCATACCCTAACCCTAAACTCATAACAAAACGACTTATCGATCAAATAGACCGAGTCACCGATCCAGCACTTAGCAGCCACAAACACAAAGGCCCGCCGTGCATTTGTTTACAGTGCAGCCATGGCATCTTTCAACACAGTCCGAGGGTTTTACACATTGAACTGGTTTCTGTTGCTTAATAACATCTCCAAACCCAACGGTAGCACTCGCACAGTTACACTCACAGAGACCTTCCTTGCAATCAACCGCGATATATTTTCCGCATATTTTCACACATCCTGCTACGTTTCTGCGTTGAACTCTAGCTTCAATTTTTCCGCTCAAATCTACATTATTATCCTTAATAAATAATGAGTCAAAAATGTGTTATAGCATAAGAACAATGTGAAAGTGAAAGAGATTGAGAGACTTACATAATCCAATAACAAGAGCTAGCAAGAAGGGCATCTTGAGGTTACCAACTCTTTCCATTTTGCTTTGATTAGAATGTAATAGCGTAAGAGATTGTGTTTTTTTGTATATGAGTTTACTTCTCACTATTGAATATATATATAGCCCTGGCAATTAGCTGATAGCTAATTACATTAGCTGATAGTTGATTGCATTAGCGGATTGTATTAGCTGATTGTATAAAAGTATTGATAAAATTAACTGATAGCTATTTAATTATTTAAACAAATAAAATGACATATAAGAACATGATTATAATCGATGCTTGTTTGAATAGTTTATTAGTTATCAATATTTTGTAACTATTACTGTTAAAAAAATATTGTACATCTATTAATATTAATTAAATTATGAAAAATAATTTCTTTAATATAACACTACTTAGCATATTGAAGATCTATATATTAATTTATTATTTATATAATTACTTTTAATACAATTTAATTAATTATTAAATATAAATATAAATGTGTGAGAATAAAAAGGAAAAATAAAAAGTATTACTTTACAAATGTCACAATATAAATACGTGGGGTAAAAAATTAAAATAGAAAAGGTTAAATTTATGTTATTTGGAGATTTTTGATAAATGTTAAGGGTAAAAAGGTCTTTATAAGTATTATGTCAAACTGCTAATTTCAAAAAGCTCTTATTAGCAGCTTTTTTAAAATTAGAGGTTTCACCCAATCCGCTATTTAAATCTGCTATTCACCAAACATTCAAATGAGTGGATTTGACCGGTCAAACCTCTAATATTAACTCAAACATCTAATTTTAGCTCAAACCGGTATTTACCAAACATGAATATATATATACTGCTTTTTTAAAAATTATTTATAGAAATTATCAAATAATTCTCATAGAATATGACCATTGTTATGATCCTTGAATTTTATTTTAATAGTCATATATACAAATTCTAATTTTTTTGTTTGTTATATGGAAATATTATTAAGTTTAATTTCAATTTTATAGACAAGGTAATTGAGTTTTTTTAGAAGCATTAGAAAGTTCAGCAAATACAACACACTTAAACATAACGAGATATTTTGGGATTATGTCCATCAAAAAATTATTCAGATAAAACAAAAAACATGAAACTCAAAGGCGCAAAAAACTTCGAAACCTTCTCTTGAGACCATAGAAACTCGTCAACCGGTATAAAATCTCATCGTCTCTATGTAATGAGATGCATAAGAGGCAATGTATGAGTGATAAGCGGAAAAACAATATTGCAGGTTGCTTTACTACACAGTTTTGATTATATCAACAAACAACAACAAAAAAAGATCAATCTATCTGTGATCATCGACAATCCCAAATCAAAAACCATCGTCATAAAAATTTTTGTACGAGCACCAAACGATCGAAAAGGTAAGCATATAGGTGCGCCATAAAAATAAAAATGTGCCACAAAAGCAGAGCAAAACTCAGCAATATGTGTGAAGAATAGAAAAATAAAACAAAAAAAAGATCTTATTAAAACTTGAAAAATAACAACAACAAAAAAGAAAAACAATACGGAGGTATATTGAAGCAAAGGAAAATATGATTTATCGACAATCGGTGACCAGCACTAGAATTGGTTTTGTTGTCGGCCTAAAAGATGAAAAGAATTTTAAATGATGTAATTTAATTAAAGGTTTGTGATAAAATGATAGTGAATGTTAAGTTCAATAATGTAAAATGTAAGTTACCCATACTAAAATGAGATGCTTTTCTAATCCAATTCCAATTGACAAATTCTTAATTCCGGCCAGTAGGATTATTGGTAGAGATGACAATTTTTTTTCCGACTTTGATGGGTCTCAATTTGATTTGATCCGATCTGATTAAATTGGGATCGAGTTTTTTTTTTCTTTTTTATATCAGGGATACGAGTGGGTCGAGGTGAGCTTTTCATTAAAAATTTTGGGAGATCAAATCGGTCCCACCTTATCCCAATTTATTTATTAAAATATTTTTTATTTTATAACTATTTTTATATATTATATTTAATATCTTATTGTTTTTTTCGGATTGAACTAATTCAGTCGAATTTTTTATATTAAATTTTAGAGTCAGATAAATATCGAGTTATATTTTTATTATAAAATCTAAAAAGTGTCCCAGTGAAAAAGCGAATGATATTTATTTAAGGAGACATATGTTTAAATCGTGAATACTGTTTCCACAAGGGCAAGTCCCTCAACTGCTTTTAGCAGCTTCTACTTTGTTTCCAATTTGCTGTTTGAATGCGCAGCAGAGCAGGGTTGAAATACATTGAAACCCTGTCACAGAAATTAACTATCTAGCAGAATGAAAGGCAAATCCACCCAGTTTATGCCTGAAGCCAACATGTTCCAAGTTTCTGAGTAGTTGAAGTTTACTTGTTTCTAAAGAGTCTTTGCACCACTCCAAGTGGCTATCATAATGATTTAGAATGGAGAGTTTTCCATACCAAAGAAGGAGCTAAAAATTCATAATGGAACATAGATACTAACACCTGATGCAACTATTTCTGCACTTCTTCTCTTTATGGTTTGATTGTTTACAACTACCAAGTAGACCAGTCAGCGCGTTAAGATCCCACATTACTAAGTCAGGGTCAGAGGCAGCGAGAAGCAGCCTTTAAAGGAAACAAACCTGACCCGATAATAGCATACTTTTCTTGGCCTTTTTGGCTAAAGATCAAGTGTAGTATATGTTTTTATAAATTTAATATATGTTATGTGGGTTGTGGGTTATTATCTTACATGATATTAAATTTATTATTTTAGGGTGACATTCCTCTACAGTAGCTTGCTTCTGGGGCCTTCACGCGTCGCTCAAGCTTTGCACTGCTGTTTGGGCCTGGCGCACCCCACCCTAGGGATGGTAATATAATTTGAGTTTGATTTGAATCTGATTTGATTTGAAGAAAAAAATTTAATTCAAATTTGATAGAAAAAGTTTGAATCTGAAACCCAAAATAAGGTTTGAGTCCTGGATTGGATATAGCCATCGTCATGATTCGATTCGAGTTTGATCTAAATCCATACCCGATCCAAGTCTATACTCGATTTAAGTTCAATCCGATTTCGTCTGATCTGAGTTTGATCTATATATGAATTCAAATAAAAATATTTAAACTCATAGGTTAAATATATATATATATATATATTGAAATCTTAATTAAGTTGAATTGAGATTATTTATATTAATATAGATATTGAAATCCTAATTAAGTTGAACTGAGATTATGTATATTAATATTGAAATCCAAATTCAGAATTTCAGATTTTAAACAGGTAATTCTTTACTTTTAATCACCCTAATTCGTTCTTCGTACATGGATCTCTGGTGGTGATCGTCGTATAATTTTTTCGCTACATCATGGGGTGTATCGGCCAACAATGGAAGCTTGATGGTTAGAAACTTTTTTCTCTATATCAAATGTTGATGGTTGAACCTTTTTGATTATATTTTTAATTTGTTTCATCTTGGATTGTAATATTTATTTGAAATTTTATAATTGTGATTTGGAAAGTAGTTATGTTAGTAGACTAGTAAGACAATAGTAGTTTATATAAGGATAATTTATTTATTGTTGAGTTATTTAGTTGAAGTTGTTACTTTAATTTGTTTTATATTAGATTGTAATATTTGTTGAGATTTGTTTGTGCTATTAGTTTAAATATATTTGTTTACTGAAAATTATTTTTTATTTAAAGATATTTGTTTGAGTTGTTACTTTAAAAAAGAAAAAAAATTAATTAGATTCAGACTTTTGAATTTAAATTTTAGATATTTTATTAGATTAGACTTGAATTTTTTAGGTCTAATTATTAATTAGATTGAACTTGAATTTTATAAAGTCTAATCCACGTACGATCCATTGCTATTCTTACCCACCCAATACACAGTAGTGTTTTTGCAACCGGATAGTGTTTTATGTAATTTTGGTTCTGAGGTTTCAAACTGCAACTCTGCAACTGCATTAAAGTTTACAATTTTCTTAATGTACACGCCATCCTCTGTAACAAAAAGTAAATATCTATTATATAACTTTTAAAGTTTAATGAACAAAATAAACATTTTAAGATAATTTAATCACCATTTATAAACTTTACCTCCTCAAATAAATCTCACAGTTGTGAAGATATGTTCTTTTCCATTGCCCTTTCGCTAAACTGGTGCGGCCTTGCTCCTCCCTCCACTACGACCTATCACAAACTGGCCTTCCTTGGATTTTTCAATCGACGTCGGATTCGGCTTCATGGATTTACTGGACTATTCGAAACACATGGTTATATGAAGGAAATAGGATCCTCTGGTAGTTTGGCAGGGAGCTCAACAATGTTTTTCTGAAATTCCTTGAAGCATAAATAGTTTCTCAATGTGAATGTGAAGGATTAAATTTATAAATTTACCAATTTTAATGGAGAATGACCTAACAAGATTAATCTGAAAACGTTAGTTACCATTTTATTTCACACAGGGATGGACACAAAGAAGGCTGGAGGGGCAGTTGCCCCCATAAAATTTAAAATTTATATATGATTTAAAAAAATTTAGAATTTTTTTATGTATTTTCTATTCAAAATTTATTTTTATCTCTTAAAATTTTATAAGTCCGCCCTTTTTAAAATTTTATAGGTTCGTCCCTAACATAAATTTTTTTGTCCGTCCTATTTTTGGGACTGTTTGCTCTCTTCATACAAGTTACGGTGAAGGAATTAAAGCATAGACAACATTGAGCAAAGATGAAATGGTCAAAACTTTGATCAACAAATTCCCATCTCAGCTCTTGCTACTTTCAAACAAAGCATATGAAAGGTGAAAAAAGTTGTGCATTTCTCATGATAATGGGGAATAAATTTTAGGTAAACTATCTATTTGATGTCTTATTTGTTCATGTATTTTTATTATGGTCACCAAACTATTTTTTTTTGCAAAATAATATCTAATGTTATGTTTTGTTTCTATTTTAGTACCATGCCGTTAAAATTAACTGCAACGCTAACACAACATTTTTGTGAGCAAAGAGAAAATGAAAAATAATAAAAATGCCACGTCAGCTTTGGCACCAAAATAGAAACAGAATGTAAAGTTAGGTACCATGTTGTCGAAAATATTGTTTGATCAAAGCATATGTTTTCTACAATGGTAGATGACCACATGGTTTTAATTTGGTCAAAAATAGACTTAAAGCGAAAGAGAAATCGAAGAAACAAGGAAATTATGAACCAAATCACAAAATAAATCAAATACTTAGCTAAATACCAAAATGACATTTCCCCACTTTTTTTCGTTGATTCAAACTCAAAATCCAAACAAAAAATTAAGTTGTTTCAAATAACTCAAAATTCAGAAAAAATAGAATTAAAATTTTTATTTAAATTGAGTTTTAATCAACTCTACACACAATATCATACAGGTAACTCAGAACAAAACAACTTTTTGATAAAAATCATGATAATATAGATTAACCCTCCAAATCTAGCACTTAACAACCACATTCACAACGACCAACATCACATTTGTTTTGAAGGCACCCGTGGCATTTTCCGACACAATCCGAGGAATTTTGGCATTCAACTTGCTCTGGTTGCATTACGTCTTGTAGCCCAAGGGTGGAAGCACAACCACATTCACAACGACCAGCATCGCATTTGTTTTCAAGGCACCCGTGACATTTTCCGACACAATCCGAGGGCTTTTGACATTCAACCTGCTCTGATTGTATTACGTTTCGTATCCCAAGGGCTGAAGCACAACCACATTCACAACGATCGACATCGCATTTGTTTTCAAGACCAAGACCCGTGGCATTTTTCGACACAATCGAGGACTTTTGGCATTCAACTTGAGCTTCAGTTCTCCCATTCAAACCTATAGTTATATAATCCAAAAAGAACCGCGATATTAAAATTCCATCAACTAAATAATTTTAACATAAATAAAGATATTAAACATTAACGACAATAAATTCTATATTCTTTCAAAAAAAAAAGATTAAAAACAAAGAAAATCATACATTAAACAATATTATATTTGAAACATAAAACAAATCTGAATGTGGTATAGATTAAGAACAGGGCAGAGCCAGAAATTTATTTAAGGGTGTTATTTTTTCAACGATATTTAAAAAGGGTTAATTATTTATAAAATAATGTCGTTTTATTTATTAAGAGATGTCATTTTATTCATAAAAGAGGTATTATTTGCCTATATTTTTAATTTTTATATACAAATTATATAGAAAAAATAAATTTTCAAAATATTTTGAGATATCATGAGACACCCATTCTAAAGGGTGGCTCCGCCCATGATTAAGAATGATGTGAAGTAAAAGAGGTTGAGAGACTTGCATGATGCAACAAGCAAGAGGAGTTTAGCAGCAGCTCTTCCCATTTTGCTTTAATTACTATGTAGATGTAGTAGAGTAGAAGAGATAGCGCCTTGTGTATATAAAAACTGATAAAGAAATAATTAGGGAGGGCGACCGGTGGTGTGGGTCTGAAAAATAAATATCTTCATCCAACCTCATCTTGCCCCGGTTAGTTGTGATGTTGTACCCGTTCCAACCCACCCGAAATTTGAGATACAAACCCACACAGGAAGAAATTCGTCTTTATATTAAAACTTGAGGTTAAAATTATAAATGTGTTGGGTAGATGTCAATATTTGATTGAGTGGAGTAAAAATAATTTTTAAGTTAGTCTAGTTGATGATAGGGGTGTTTAATCGTTCGGTTGGCTAACCGACAAAACCGAACTAGCAAAAATTTATTAATTGAATTTTTTCCCTTTAATCGTTAATCAAACCAAATATTTTTGAACATTTTTAACCGAATCAAAGAAAGTTCGGTTAATTCGATTAGTCTTTGAATTAACGAAAATTTATTATAAGTTTTTGGGCAAAGTATACAAATTGTCACTAAACTATGCTAAATTGATTTTTTTAGCCATTGAACTTTTAATAGTTACAGAACAATCATTAAACTTACGAACTATTATAAAATGGTCATTGCATGTTATAAATTATGATAGATTTTGAAATGTTAAGTGACCATTGTGTAATGATTCAAAAATTTAATGATCGTTTTGTGCTTATTTGATAAAGTTTAACGACCATCTTATAACATATCGAAAATTCTAATGATCATTATAACTTTTACAAGTTCAATAACCAAATATATATAGGGTTACATTTTGATACACAAGTTGTACAGTTAAAGAGTCATTCTAATATCATTTGTCACGGGACCATTACTTTCTTCACAAAAGACATATATGATAGAATGTGCAACGCCACCATTTATATATCCCAAGAGCTTTCTTTTCCTTTCTAACGTGAGATTATTTTCCTTGCTTCTTTCAGGTGTGACTTTCTCCCTCACAACCTTTTAACGCCCCGTAATGAGTTAACTACACTCATAATAGACCAATTATCACGGTTGTCTACCTTGTGTAACCCACTCATAGGCACTCGACGTAAAATCGAACAACAAGCAGTCGCTCTGATACCATTTGTCATTGAGTGATTACCCCTTCCATAAAAACATGTCTGATAAGATATATAGTGCCATCGCTTATATATCCCAATATAATTACTAATTTTGTCTTGGTTTTAACCCATCTATTTATTTTATTTTATTTTACTTTATTATTATTATTATTATAATATTATTATTATAAGGTTACATAAATTCAATTAAATAAAACAAATAGCCATTATATATATATATATATCAACTAATATTTTACAAAAATGCAAAAAATTACGCATCACACATGGCTCGATAAGGCCCAACTCATTTAACCTAAAAATAATATGGTAATCTAACCCTAACACTCTTTCTTTTGCGCAACACAATGTGGGGCGTCAAATCAATTGGGATTGGACGATCCAGATTAAAGATAAATGGTCTCCTCAGCTTCCATCACGCGCGGCAGAAGAAATATCAAAAAAAAAATTCTATCGTTTGATGATTGCCACGTCACTGTTGTAAACAAGACCGAGATTGCTCGTTCCTAGAGCCCTTATGATCATTGGATTTGGATCAATCCAACGGACCATATCACACACAAAGGTCACACCTTTGTCCATTATGATCTTGGCCGTCTAGTGTCTCCACGATGTCAGATCGAATGGTGGTCATTCCACCGCCGTATGGACAATCCCAACCATCGTCTTATGCAAAAAGGAGAGCAGAGAGAATGTTAGGGAAAGATGGCAATGCAAAAACAAAGATACATCAACCAACCGTTTTTTTCTCTGTAATTAGTTCTTTTTATAAAAGTATGTAATTTTGGGGTATAAATTAGAAAAACCCTAATCCTTTTGTAGAGACGGATTGAGAATCAATAGAGAAAGGAACCCTAGTTTTCTGAGGTATATCTTCTATCCTTTTTTATTTTAAAATATTTAAAAAAATAAAAAAGGTGGGGGCTTTCTTACCGTCTTTGGACGTCTGTTCTCCAATTGAGACTGCCATCACCGATGAAAGATGATACTTCCAATAGACCGATGACATGAGGTCTTCGTTTTTCAGCCTCGTTTTAAAATAAGATGGCAGGAGGGTTTGAAAAGACAAGATTTTGTTTCTGTTTTTTTGAATCTTGTGGGTAAGGGATGTGTCTTTTTTGAAAGCTGAGTTTGTTTTGTGGTTTCTTTTAACAAAAAATCGTTATTTTGGGATGAGTTTTAGGATCGTCGGCC
The DNA here is from genome assembly GCA_019671005.1 of Hibiscus mutabilis. NCBI lineage: Eukaryota > Viridiplantae > Streptophyta > Magnoliopsida > Malvales > Malvaceae > Hibiscus > Hibiscus mutabilis. Next base: position 9,055,431 of record CM033735.1, on the reverse strand, counting down.
GTCGCTCGCAGCCGGAGACTTCGGACAACGAACAACACGACATTTCTCACTGTTTTCTAGGTTTGAGACAAACACTAGATGAGCAAAATGGGAGGGTTTTTCTTTTCAATCTGGGTATAAAAGTGGTAAAACTAATTATTTATTCTTTTTTATGTTTTATAGTAGGCTTTTTTAAAGGAAATGGGATATTCTAGATCATTAAGGACTTCTACCTCTTAATAATCAGCTCCGACGTCCTTTCTTTTTTCAAAGCTATTCAAATTGGTTACTGATTTTTGCGATTTTAGGGTCTTTAATCTTGCTTATATTCAGATTTGACCCGAGAATTGATGGTAGAATCTTCCGCAAAGCCCTCACCTTTTTCTTTTAATTAAGCCTTCTATCGTTTAATTTGTTTATCTTTGTTTTCGATCCATGCCTTTAATTGTGTTTTATGGTTGCTTTTTATCGTATGTTATGTTATGCGTCTCTTTTATATATGTGTTTATTACTGTATTATTATTGGTTTTACATTTGTACCTCTTTATGTCATGTTTTGTTTTGTTTTGTTTATTCGCACGTATATATATGTTCATACCATACAGTTTTTTTTTTGTTTGTTTTTATATGATGCATGGCGTGTTATGGTTTTAATGCTTGGGTTTCCTTGTATAGCATAGATCTTATGTGCATATATGTGTAGATAGTTTGTTTATTAGAATCTGTTGGTGTAATGCATGCCATGCATATTTGTTTCATGTGTTGTATATGTTTTGTTTGTAGTATTGCTTATGTATGTATAGGTGTAGTGTTTAATATATGATTTGGATATCGTGATATGATTGTTTCTTATAATGTGCTCATTTAATTTTTGTAATCACTTATTTTTGTCCGAATTTTAGTATTTTTAGTATTAAACTGTAAAAAAAAGCACACAAATGCACTGCGTGGAGCAGCATTCTCCATGTCACTAGCCCAACACAATTGCCTATAAATAAGGCATGGGATTGGAGGCAACGCACAATGGGAGAGCCGGTCAAGGCAGCCAATAAGAGAGCTATGTTCTCGGTAGCCAAGGACCGAGGGCAGTGCCTTTGGTCTTAACCGGTTCGATTGGGGTCCTATTTTAGATCCGATCTAGTTAATATTTTTGGAGAGGTCGTGGTAGATCTCGGTGGGGTTCAGTCAGGGTTCGTCATTCGAGCTCCTAGTTAGGCATATTTTCTTTCCTTTTTATTTGTGTTGTAATTTTTATGATTTAATGAAGTAGTAGTTAATTTAAAATTGTGTTTTTTAGTTTGTATGTTTATTTATGTTTTAGATTAGTATTTATTATGTTTTAAATTTATGTTTTATATTAATATTTTATTTATGTTAAATTTGTTTTTATTTATGTGTTAGATTAATATTTATGAATGTTAGCATTTTATTTATGTTGGATTTGTTTTTATTTATGAGTTAGATTAATATTTATGTATGTATTTTTAGATTAATATTTTATTTATGTTAGATTAATATTTTATTATGTTAATATTTATTTGTATTTTTATTGTATTTAAATTATTTGTCATATTTTATATTTTGCTCACTAAGATTGCATATCGAGATATATAAATTGTCAATGCGATGCCCTTTTATCCAAGCGTAAACGGGGCCAGTATCAGGCGTAATGATAGTGGTTTGGGCGTTTACCCTCGGGTAACCGGGCTTTTAAAATTTATCCTCACTTATAACCAAATTTAAAATTAATCGTCACTTTAATTCGAAAAGTTTAATATTAATAAAGCGGTAATTATTAAAGTACCAATTTTGGGCGGTGTGGGGTGCTAATCCTTCCCCATCCGTAACCGACTCCCGAACCCAACAGTTTTCAAATCTCTGGTTTTATGGTATCCGGCCTACCTAAGTAGCCGGTGGCGACTCCATTTTCAAAATAAAATACGGTTTTTACTAAATCCCATGTAAGACATTTTTAAAGCAAAACAAAATAAAAATACTTTTTTAGCGAAATGGACATCGCTACAGATGGCGACTCCGCTGGGGACCAATTTTTATTTTTTTCAAGAACAAAATGGGAGTCAAGCTTTTTAAATAACTACCGCTTTATTAATATTAGAAGTTTCAGATTAAAGTGACTATTAAATTAACATTCGATTATAATTGCGCGTTTATTTTAACGCATTTAAAATTTGGCATATAAACCCGTCTTTTTTTAAGTGGGGGGAAAATGCTAATGCTTTCGTGAGGATATCGTTCCTCCGTGTAGGCCTAGCAAGTACCTTCGGGGCTCGAGTACCTTATATTTTCGTAAGGATATTGTTCCTTCGTGTAGGCATAAGCGAATGGGTCCCCCTGAATTGAACCCGGTTGAAAGGAGCCTATAATGGGTGATGATCGGGGGCCTTACTACCCTTAGTAGGGGACAACAAGGACATTTCGGGTACCTCTTAGCACCAACACTGCATGTAGAGAACATATAGAAACTCACCCCTTTAGAGCCATGCAGATAACCTTAGGTGTTTTAGACAGGATAAATATGGTTTTTTGTTTGTTTACCTTATTTAATTTGTCCTTTTATTTATGTATTTATTATTTTTATCCGGTACTAACTTATTTCTTTTTGTGTTTTATTTTTATTTTTATTTTACACAAACTTTTGTTGCATTATCGTTGCATTCACATTACATAGAGGCGTTGATTCAAGTGGTTTGCCCGATTAGAAAATCTTTCATCATGGAAAAAAGGTGTCTTAAGAAGGACGACATCGATCCAGTCATGCGACATTGGTAAGAGATTAATCAACAGATCCGAGGTAACAATTTGCCGAGCAAGTGTGTAGTGCCAAAGTATACACACGAGACCCTGATGGTGGACATACAACGAGTTGCAAGGCGTGTGAATGACTTAGCTACCGAAGCCACGGCTCTCCGACCTTTCGTAACCCCAAACATGGAAAAAGCACCAAGGTTTATCAAGTTGCTCAGAGCTATCGAGGAGCTAGGAGGTAGAGCTAGGGCTTATGTGTAGAACTTTATTTTGTAATTAAGACTTTTTGTAATAGAGACTCTTTTTGTAATGTGGACCCTTTTTGTAATCTAGACCTTTTAGTTCCCATGAAAGTCGTTCGAAATGGTGATTACCAGCGGAATCAACGCCTTTATTTGTATTCATGTTGCATATCATGACATAGTGTTGATTCAAGAACAATTCTTTAAAAGGCTTTCAAAATAGGAAAAGTCTGCTTTGCCGAAAACGATAATATTACAGTATCAAGTTAGGCTGAGCAAAGACCAATCGAGAAAGAAGACGGTACGATAGTAAGGCACGTGCGACGCAGAAGATTCAGTGATGGCCGTAGAACCCCAATTTTAAATCTTCACATTTAACCCTTTTATAAAAATCTCAAAGATATTAATTTAACTCCTTTAAAAAAATTGAAAATATTATTATTTTGCTTTGAATCTTTTTCCCTCCTAAAACTTTCAGAATAATAATAATAACAAAAAGAAACCTAAAATTTTATTTTTTAAGTAAGTTAAAACTTTTTGATAATAAAAAAAGGGAAAATTTTAAACCAAATGATCCTTGAGAATTTTAATTTAAACCCCAAAAAGTTTTAAAATACTTCCCTAGGATCGATAGAATCCATCCTTGTTTAGACGTATTATTCGTTTGCACCCAGATCTACAAAAGAAAAGATCTTGTCTGCCTTATGCATGTACTTGTCGATGTCCTTTTCAGATGCCACAATAATAAAGATCATGACGTCACGAGTCCATGGAATAGAATAAGAGGAGAAGACAAAGTCATCCATCATCCTGAAGACGACGTCGAGACGTGGAGCTCATGTTTTGCTTTTCGAAGTTAAGGTCTCCAGAATAAATCCAACTGTTACCTATAATTCATTATTAATTTCTTGCAAACAGACATTTTCTCTATTGAAGGTTTTTTAAAGACTGTTCGAGAATCAACACCGCATTTGCATGTATTCTCGCATTTATAGGGCATTGATTCCCGAAGTGGTTTCTCAAATCTCAGAAATCGTTCATAATTGGCAAATGATCGTCTGGTCAGATATTAGAGGACACGGATCCAGGGTTTTTTCCCAGAACAAGATCGGAGACAATAGAAGAGGAACCATCTGAAGACTTCAGGTCAGACACGGTAAGGAGACACAATACTGGTAATGAGCAAAGTAAAGTGCAAGAGTTGAAAGAAGCAGAGGGACGAAGTGATGAATCAGATGAATATTTTGACGAAAGGTAAGCGATCCATCAAACCGAAAGAAGAATCGATTAACGATTAGAATAGAGAGCGGGATAGTCAGAATTCTACCTCCAAGCCAGCCAAATACGAAAAATTGAACCCTTTTGTGATCCGCATCAATAAACAGGCGGAATGTATGTCTGAGTCGGGCTTTCAAAAAGTAGAGCTCGGTCCAGAAGAAACCCGAGAAGCAAGTAATGAAAATAAGTACATCTCGATTCCTGTGAGGTACACCGAACTACTCCTAATATTTATCGAGAAGAGCCTTATTACCTCGATGAAGTCTCTAGCGAAGAGACCATCTTATCTGAGAGATTATGATACACGTGCTAGAGGTAGTTACCGTTTAGGAAGTTTGGGTCACAGTATTGAGGATCGTGGGGCCTTGAGGAACAAGTTCAAGGTCTTATCGCGATGAGAATTTTGGGTTTCGAAGACGGAGTTCCCCAATTATATAGTGAGCTAACAATCACCCGAGGGGCAAAGTCGAGGAAGAATCGATATCCAGGACAAAGTTCGAGTAATACCGAAGTGGGTCACTCAAGCGAGTTAAATTTGAATATCGGAGATAGGAGCATCCCAGGAGAGGGATATTCTTTCGAGTTCAGGCAGCTTAGATAAGAGAGAGATAACTTGGATAAAATTGAATTTGCAGAATGATCACCAGAAGCTTTACTGAGTGTTTAAGAATATTAGATTGGGTCACCTTTAAAGAATAGATGAACAGTGTTGTTCAGTTGAAGGACGACTCAGAATATTGGAAGAAGAGAAACTAGTCAAGCGAGAATCAAGTCAGGCTGTTATCAAGTAAGTTTGAGGAAATTAGGAATAGGTACGATAGTATCCAGAGATGAGCTACAGAATAACTTAGCCATTAACAAGAGTTTTGGAAACAAGTTTACGATAGAGAAATGACAATCCAACACTCTTTAGTTGGAAAGTAAGGAGTAAGTGGAATAGCTCGAGACTTCTTTGCGTGAATACAAGGTTCGTGTAGAAGTTAACAAACATGTTGCTGCTGAAAATGTTGTAGGGACAACTTCCAAGCTGCAAAAGACTAAGCAGGGGATAGATGAAGACCCGAAGATCGGTATTACCCAAGCAGGTAAGGTGGCTCAACAAGGTGGCAGACTTAGTCAGAACATGGACCAAGTGTTGGACCAAGGAGGCAAGCTGACCGAACTACTGGATGAAGTTAAGAAAGTAGGCACTAAAGCTTATCAGTAACTGTAAATATCTAATATCTGATATAATAAAACCTTTTGGCCTCAATGAACGTCGTTCTATGAGGATCATTTTTGTAATCAATACCTTACTGCATTCATGTTTATATTTTAGGATTGCATTGCATTACATTGTACAGTCATGACATATTTTACATAACATTATCATTACCTTGCATAGAATTTTTGGGGGTAATCCAAAGAACAATTAGAGTTTTATCGTGAATAAAAGAATTGAACACACTCAAAAATCAAGATTCGAGCAGTTAGAAGATGGACTCGAGAGAAAAAGAGAGAGAGAAAAAAGTTTGATGCCTTTGATGCAAGAAAGCTCTGTTTGAACCCTTATTTGGTCGTTCCTTCTGATTCCAAAGATTCCCAGATTTGCGCATGATAACGGAACAAGATGCCCCAAGATTCACGTGACCATATTCTGTAAAAATATGGAGGGCTGCATTGAAAAAATACCGATCCACTACTTCTCTGACAGTCTAGCAGGACCTACCGTGATATGATATGCTTTGGACCTAGCACCGAGTCGTCAGTATCTCTAGGGTACGAAGATAAAACCTGATGAAAGCTTCAAGGAATGTGCTTTGAGGTGTCTGTGTTTAGCGACCCAGGTGCAGCCTCCCGTAGATGAAGAGGAAAATGACTTCCATGCCACATTTTTTATTTCTTCTTTGATAAGGTGCTCGGGAAAATAAATGCTAGCTTTGAGGACTTCATGACAGTCGGAGAGAGAATCGAACATGCACTCCGGGACCTAAGTTTAAAAGACCAGACATGCCTAAGAGCAGAAGGAAAGAAAGAGATAAATTGGTACCACTTTTGAAGGTTCTCGTGATCGTAAGAGAAGAAAACAAGCAGATTCCTCCGAATCACCGAGAAAAATTCCTCGAACAAGTACATATTTAGAGATGTTCGAAGTATTCCATCTCAGACATATGGCTTCATCTGGTCAAGGGTTAGTACCTTACCTCAAGGCCGATAAAGATTACGCCCAGCTTATCTGCTCATAGTTTTGATCCATACAGTATATGTGAGTTCTGCATTGAGGCGCCGAGGCATGACACTAAGAAATTTGGGGTCGTTAATAGAAAAAATCAAGAAGCTGGTTGACGAGAGAGTCATGACGAGAGAGTTGATCTAGCGGTGGAAAAACAAGAGAAGAGGCAAGCCTACACTACAAAGGACCGGAATAAGTTAGTACTCGGGAGGTAGTCAGGAGGTCCCTATGGTTTTCCCATCAGTTCACAAAGAAATTCTCAACGTTTTGAAAAAAACTCTCAAACATATATTTTTTAGAATTAAAAATCACATTTCCATTTAGAAAGTATTTTTACATTCTTGATTCTTTAAACATTTTATTTTTATGGGGTAGTTTTTGTTCTCCCATATGCATATACACGCATTTTTGAATGGACATATGTATATATTATTTCTATACCAGGTCCTCGAATTTTGAATGCAACATTACATTTGCTTCAGATCCAAATATCAACTCTAAGTTGCATATATTTAGAAGAGATTGAATGTTGTGGGGATACTGTAAATGTGAGTATTTGCTAGTTTACTTAGGCCAACAGAGGAACAAAGCGAGTGTTTAGACAATGGGCAGTTCCCATTTAGGAATTTATCTTCTTAGGCACTTGTCGTTTAAGATCCTTGAAACGAGAGTTGACCCTAAACCTCTACCCCCTGAAGGCTTTCTCAGGACATCTGTGAATGTGACGACGAATGGTATTCTTTTACTTTACCAGAAGATAGAGATGAGACCAGACAGATTACGAAGATCAGAAAATTATCAGAAGAAAGTGGTTGAAAACAAGGATATGTCCAAACAAAAAACCAAAGAAAAGAAGAGAAATGACAATCAAAAGGCCGAAGCAATCCATATCGAGTAAATATCAGAAGAGCTACAGAGAGGCAATTAACTTCGAGCAGAAGATAACATCAATACCCAGTATAGATACGTGTTGATTCGAGGATACATTTATAGACTCGAATAAGAAGAAAGAGATTCAAGGATAAAACCTCAAAATGGGTAGTCTAAAACAAAAAACAAAACAAAAAAAAGAGAAGAGAAGAAAAGAAAAAAAATAAAATAAAAAGAAGAAGAAAAAGAGAGAGGGAGAGAAAAAAAGAAGAAAAAAGAGAAAAAAAAGAAAAAAAAAGAAAAAAGAAAAAAAAAGAATACTGTATATGCTTCACACACAGATCAACAATACAAGAACGAGACTTCAACTAAGAGCAAGAGACACAAGGAATCCACATTTCAAGTAAATATCAGTTTTGAAAATTAGTATAGAAGCTCAAATTGAAGCCAAGTCAAGACAAGTCGGCCCGAAGATTGCCAATTTCGAAAAAGGAAATGACCTTTAGGGTGGAAACCCAAAAATGGGCAGTCTAGAGTGATCTTGAAAATGAAGAAAAAGAGTAGTATGCCTGAGCATACTGGCATCAATATCCAACCAAAATACACTGATCTGAAGGTACAGAAGAAGGAAGTGACATCTAGGGTGAAAACCCAAAAATGGGCAATCTAGAGCGATCCAAGAGAAAAAGTGAAAAGAAGAAAAGAAAAAAAGAAGAGAAAAGAAGAAAGAAAGAATAACATTTCATCTGGGCGTGCCAATCACAAGAATTCCCAGAAATGTATTCGTAGTCCTTCATTCAAGAAATCTCATTTTCGAGGAGTTTTGGAGGATCAAACATTCTTGAACAGAAAAGGAACATCATTACATAGCCATAATGCAAGACAACCTACAGTAAAAAAGAAAGGAAATGAACTCTAGGGTGAAAACCCGAAAACGGGCAGTCTAGAGTGATCCAAAAAATGGAAGGAATAATGGGCATATCCAAGTTACACAAGTACAGAAATACTATTTCACTTAACCATAAACCAAAGGCCTACATTACAATCCCCCAAAGACCATTCTAATCATCCATAGATATCCAAGTTGAATAAGAATGTCTTCAGATTTCATTCCGCCTATAAGAGTTAACTTTGCTTCAAGGACCGTCAAACTTCGAAGTGCTTGATCGACACCCAAATGAGGGAAGGATGGGGCATGGTGAGATAGTGAGATTAAGAGAGCCACCTTAAACGGGGTAAAAACTAGGTAGGGTTGTCCTTTTCAAAAGCCTATTAGACCAGAAGAAACTATACATTTGCATATATCTCTACAATGGTCAAGATCTTCTAAATATGCGCTTCATTAGAGTTGATCTCTGTCAATTTGAAGCAGATGTGCTATGGTGTTTGATTTTTTGGGGGCAAACATGTTTTAAAAGGTTTGACATTTTCTCCCAAAGTTTTGATGTTTACCATTTCCCTCAAACACTAGTTTTTAAAATGTTTGGCAATATACTTCGAATTTTGTTTACCATTCTCCAAACATTAATTTTTTAAAAAATGTTTGGTCTTTAAAAAAGAAGAAGAAAAAAGATGTTTACCATTTGTTCCAAACAATGTTTTCAAAATGTTTGGTATCTCCTCCAAGTTGTGATTTTCAAAATGACTGTTATCTTTTCAAACAATCATTATTTTTTTGAAATATACACAGGTAAATTACCTTTTGCATTACTTTAAAAATGAATGATGATGAGATTTAAAGCATAGGGACCGAGAGTTAGTTCCCGTCGAAATGCTACGAGAAGATCAAGGATGAGCTCAGGGGATGGAAGCATTTTGGCTCACCCTGGTGACTAGAAATAGATCAAGGCTCTGTATGATGGGTCAGAAAATTCAAAGCAGTGGAGCCCGTGGTTGAATGGGGCAACGCCAAGCGAAGAAGATGACAAGGGTTCTTATAAGAATAATATAAGAACCAGAAGATCATTTATGAAGACGGGTGATAACCCCGAAGACAAGAAAGCCTTCCGCACAAAAGGTTTGAAAGCATGTTAATCTAGATTCGAAGTGATTGATCAAATGAGGATTTAAGAGCATACAGTGAAGAAGTAAAGAGATGAAGAAATCTGAGGAATGACCTTTTAGGGTGTAAGACTTTAGAACAAAAAAGGGCTGAAAGAAAAAAGAGAAGAAAAAAAAAGAAAAAGAGAGAAAGAAATAGAGGAAGAAGAAAAAAAAAGAAGAAATTGAAGGAAAAAAGAGAAAAAAAAGAAAAAAAGAGAGAAGAGAATAGAGAAAAGAGAAAAAAAGAGGAGAAAAAAAGCATTACATTGCATGCATCATATAGATAGGGGCATGCCAATTTTTGCTTGTTTTGGACAGGTACTTGAAGAATTATCAAAGAGTATTAAGAAGTGGATTTCATTAGAAAAAGAAAGATGAGGCAGCCATAGTAGCGCGAGGCAAGATGACGGTAGCCGGAGTAGCGTAAAGCCAAATGTTAAGTCATTCGGGCCATCAATAAGTCCTTCGGGCATGATGATAAGACCTTCGGGCCATCAGTAAGTCTTTCGAGCATGGTGATAAGTCTTTCGGGCCATCAATAAGTCCTTCGGGCATGATGAGGCAACCATAGTAGTGTGAGGCCAGATTACGGTAGCCAGAGTAGCGTAAAGCCAGATGTTAAGTCTTTCGGGCCATCAATATGTCCTTTCGGGCATGATGATAAGACCTTCGAGCCACCAGTAAGTCTTTCAAGCATGGTGATAAGTCCTTCGGGTATAATGAGGCAGCCATAGTAGCGTGAGGCCATATGACGGTAGCCATAGTAGCGTGAAGCCAGATATTAAGTCCTTCGGGCTATCGGTAAGTTCTTTGGGCATGGTGATAAGACCTTCGGGCCACCAGTAAGTCTTTCGAGCATAGTGACAAGTCCTTAAGGCCATCAATAAGTCATTTGGGCATGATGCGGCAGCCTTAGAAGCGTGAGTCCAGAGAGATCAACAGCCATGTTAGCGCGAAAAAAAAGAAGAAAAAAGAAAAAAGAGAGAAAAAAGGAAAGAAAGAAAAAGAGGAAAAGAAAAAAGAGAAAAGAAAGGAGGAAAGATGTAGGAAAGAAAGAAAATCGGTTGACCAGAGAAAATGTCAACATTTTCGAGCCGCCGCCCTGACGGCTTTCTAGATGGATAAAACCAAGGTCAAAGAGGTGGCCGAGAAAAAGCAAAAAGTTCCAGAAGAGCTCGTGATTCCGAGACTACAAACAGGAAACTCGAAGAATTCAATCGAGGAAGAGCGGAAGATTCTAGAAGAACACATGATTCCAAGGTATCAGATAAAGATACAGTGATATCATTGATACCTGCGTCACCCAAGAACGGAATACCCATATTGAAGGCGAAGAGTTCTATATAGGAGGGACTCGAACTCGAGGCTTCAGAGTTAAAGGTTCCATATAAGAAGAACCCTAACTCTAAAATTTCAAGAAAAAACATGTAGCTACAAGATCGGAAGGTGAAGAAGTTCTATATAGGAAGAACTTAAGAACCTGAATATTCGGCTGAGGAAAAGTGAAGAGTTCCAGAAGAACACGTGATTCCGAAGCTACAAGAACAATAAAGTAGGTAAAAAAATGAGTGCTTTTGATCTTTGCTTTGTCCTCATTTCACAAGAACAAGCAAAGAGGGGCAAATGTAATCACTCATTTTTGTCTGGATTTTAGTATTTTTAGTATTATTGTAATAGTAATATTATTAATTTAAAATAAAAAATAATAAAAAAAGATTAAAGTGTAAAAAAAGCACACAAATGCACTACGTGGAGCAGCATTCTCCACGTCACTAGCCCAACAACCCCAATTGCCTATAAATAAGGCATGAGGTTGGAGGCAACGCACAATGGGAGAGCCGGTCAAGGCAGCCAATAAGAGAGCTATGCTCTCGGTAGCCAAGGACCGGGTAGATCTGATCTAGTTAATATTTTAGATATGATCTAGTTAATATTTTTGGAGAGGTCGTGGTAGATCTCGGTGGGGTTCAGTCGGGGTTTATCATTCGAGCTCCTAGTTAGGTATATTTTCTTTCCTTTTTATTTGTGTTGTAATTTTTATGATTTAATGAAGTAGTAGTTAATTTAAAATTGTGTTTTTTAGTTTGTATGTTTATTTATGTTTTATATTAGTATTTATTATGTTTAAATTTATGTTTTATATTAATATTTTATTTATGTTAAATTTGTTTTTATTTATGTGTTAGATTAATATTTATGAATGTTAGCATTTTATTTATGTTGCATTTGTTTTTATTTATGAGTTAGATTAATATTTATGTATGTATGTTTTAGATTATTATTTTATTTATGTTAGATTAGTATTTTATTATGTTAATATTTATTTGTATTTTTATTGTATTTAAATTATTTGCCATATTTTATATTTTGCTCACTAAGATTGCATATCGAGATACATAAATTGTCAATGCGGTGCCCTTTTATCCGAGCGTAAACAGGACCAGTATCAGGCATAATGATGGTGGTTTGGACGTTTAACCTCAGATAACGGGGCTTTTAAAATTTACCCGCACTTATAACCAAATTTTAAATTAATCGTCACTTTAATCCGGAAAGTTTAATATTAATAAAACGATAATTATTAAAGTACCAATTTTGGGCGGTGTGAGGGTGTTAATCCTTCCCCATCTGTAACCGACTCCCGAACCCAACAGTTTTCAAATCTCTGGTTTTATGGTGTCCGACCTACCTAAGTGGCCGGTGGCGACTCCATTTTCAAAATAAAATATGGTTTTTACAAAATCTCACGGAAGAAATTTTTTAAAACAAAACAAAATAAAAATACTTTTTTAGCGAAACGGACATCGCTACAATTTTCATGTCATTTTTTCTTAAATGTCATATTGTATTATGTTGCATACAAAATATAAACTATTAATGTGGTGCCCTTTTATTCGAGAGTAAATGTGGCTAGTACTAGTCGTAGTGGTGGTGGTTTTTCATTTATTCTTGAATAACGGGGCCCTCGATATTAATAAAATGATAATTGATTTGGTACCAAGTTTAGGTGTGGTGGGGGTGCGAACCCTTCCCCATACGTAACCAACTCCTAAACCGTAAAAAGTGAGAATCTCTGGTTGTTTTTTATGTCCGGTCTACCTAACCCAAATAATCGGTGGCGACTCCGAGTTTTATTTAAAAGAAATATGGTTTTTTAAAAAAATCCCAAAAATCATCTTTTAAAGCGGGGGATACCTATATTTTTTAATTAGTCGCTACACCCCAAGATCTCTATTTCCTTTTTGATGTGAGATTATTGCCCATGCCTCTTCCCAAGTGTGACATTCTCCCTCACTCAACCTCATGACGCCCTTGTCACGAGTTCACCACACTCGTGATGGGCCAATTGTCACGATTATCCACCCTGCCTAGCCCACTCATGGATGCTTGACGTAATTAAGCGGTCAAAGGGTCGCTTTGATACTATTTGTTACGGGGACGTTACCCTTTTCCCAAAAAATATGTCTGGTAGTATGTATAGCACCGTTGCTTATATATATCCCAAGACCTTTATTTTCCTTTCCGATGTGGGATGTTCACCCCACCACCTCCATTTATGTTACCCTTCACGTCATTCTCCTCTCTTTCGCCAGCAACAACGGGTGCTCACAACTTTCGATATTCCAACCTGAACAAAAAGAGGGTTACCTAAATGATAGCTTGAATCGCGAATGACTGGATAAAACGATCCACTCCCATATGGCCATATATTGCTTTAAGGAGGGGCACCCCCACAACCAACGTATTTGTTAAGTTAGATAATGATAAACTTGTTATTGACCACATAAAGCTCATGTTATTGCCAAACTTGACTCAACAGGCTAAGAGCACCACCACAATGAGCTTCATTATCACACCAGCTCCTATGAAGCGGTAATTCATTCTGAAAAGATCAAATGACTTGTGAACTCCAAAGAAAATATTGGAAGCGTGAAGTAACAAACCAAACGGTTAATAGTATCAGACTACTTGGCTGTGAATATCCCCACCATTTAACCGACCCATATCCTAAAAATAGTGCCACATAAAATGGCACCATAGCTTCAATGACCTTAAAGATCTCACTACCCTGATCATATTATTCTGAGGGGTTTTAAACTATTAGAATTCTTTTGCATAAAAGTATCACACGATTAGAATTCTCCTATCATTTTATTGATTCTTTTTGGGCCCCTTCATTTTGAGGGGTTTTAGTCACCCAATATTATCCATCTGTGACATGCAAGGAAAAAAATAAAAAGGAAAGTGAGTTGTCAAAACCAAATCAAGCAAAAAGGAAAAAAGCAGTGATGAAATCAAACTGAATCAAATCAAAGCAAAAAAAGAAGTAAGTTACAAATCAAATCGAATCAGACAAGGAAAGGAAAGAAATCAACGAAATATTCTAGGTTTTGTTTTTCTTTCTAGTTTTAAGAACATGTAACCGACTATAAAAGACGAATCAAACCCATTTGTGACACACAATTTTTGAGAAATACAAGACCATAAAAAGCCTTTTGAGGTATATTTCCATTTGTTTTTTATGTCGAGATTTGATTCTCTCGGTTGTTTCAATTCCACGATTAGTAAGGATATTTTTTTGGTAAAGTTAAAAATTATCGCTGAACTATTTCAAAATATTTATTTTGATCACACAACTTTCAAATGTCGCAAAATGAATTTTAAAGTTTAAATTTTACATTACAAATGAATAATATTTCATTTGATCCCTCAACTATAACCAACATTTTATTTTAGTATTTTTTAATATTTTAAGAAGTAATTCCAAAAGGTTATAAGTTTTAAAAATTTTAAAATATATGAAAATCCACAAATTTTTTAAATTATAGATTTTGTGAATATATTTAAAATGAAATTAATAACTAAAAACGCTTTTTCATGTCTAATAAATTTTAATTAATTTAAACATTGTCATGGGACAAATACCCTTCAATTGAAAAACAATGCTAGTAATAACACGGATTTTTAAAATGTAAATAATATCCAAAAATATTTGTAGACGGGTAATAAAATATCTATATGTACTTTTTTTCGAGCATAGTTTTTCAGCTCTTGCAATTGTAACAATATTTGAGGAGGCTATTAAAAAAATAATATTTGAGGACTGAATGGTTAATATGCAATTATAATTCAGAGGGAAAAAAACAAAGTATAATCGTGTCATTGGAGGTCATAGGTTGGACGTTAGTGTAGTTAGGATTATCGTATAGTGGGATCAAAGTATAGAATGAGACATCGAGGATTCGATATCACTACAATAAGTATCATTGATTTTATACCCTTATAAATTACGTGAGATTAAATCTAATATTTTTATAAAAAATTCTATATTAACTCATTAAAAATTAATTCTCTAACAAATCAATTGGGGTTAATTGCACCTCCAAATTTTTTTATTACCTCCGCCTATGGGTTGGGGCCGATATTTTATAACCTGCTCCTCAGCCAAACCCTCTAAACGTTGCTCGAGACCTTTGTTCTCCGAGAATGAGATTCTAGTGATTGAGAAATTCAAGCTCAATTGGAACTTTTCATCGACATGCACCAAACGGAGACAACAATCTTGCAAGTTAAACGACTTTTCATCGAAACAAGTTCATCAATTGCACAAGGTGTAACGAAGAATACCTTACGTACTATGCAGTGTCGTCCTTAAGCATTGACAAAAGAAGATTCTATACAGGGTTTTATTTTTTTCTTCTTCACTATTTGTTGTTATAGTCTAATTTTTTCAGTACTTGTTACTATAGATTTACTCTTAAAATATAATTTTTATAATACTTGTTATTATGAGTCAATTTTTCAGTATTTATTATTATAGTTCTACTCTTAAAATTCAATTTTTTAATATTTATAATAATGGCTAATTTTTTTAATATTTGTTATTATGGACATACTTGTTATATTTAAAATCTACTTGATTAGAGGTTTTTTAAAATATATTTTTGCATAATAACACCCCTTACCCTATCTAGGAGTTAAACCAGTTTAAGAAGTGTTACTGACAAACATTCAATCAAACCTATGATGCTTTAGCACTTCTTAAACCGGTTTAACTCCTAAATCGGGTAAGGGGTGTTACAAGGATTGCGACAGTTAGGGGTGTTAAAAATCGGGTACCTACTTTGCCGGCCCGTTATACCCGAGTACCCGAAAAATCGGGTATTGGGTACCCGGTTCATATTTTTATTTTTTTAATTCTATTTTTTTTTAAAAATAACATATTAAACACAAAAATATTTTAAAAAAATTTTAAACTTAAAACTTAAAAGTATATAATACAAACATAGAAAGAATTTAGGGATTTAAACTTAGTTTTAGAGTAAAAATATTAAGAAACTTAAAATAAAAATATAATTTAAAATATAAAAAAATATATATTAAAATTTATCGGGCTGGGTCGGGTACTCGGTCGGATACCCGTGTCCCGAAAAAATTACCGGGTCGGATACCCGATCGGGTAATTTTTTTATAAGATTACTCGGCATTTTTAGGTTCAGGTCGTCAGGTCGGATACTTTTGAACACCCTTAGCGGCAGTGAATATCAAAACTTTTTTTTCTATCGAAGGGAATTCATCACATGAGAAGGTTTTGACGTAATTAAGGTTGATTGGGCATTGTTGATTTTATTTTTAAATTTTTTTACAAAGTTGTAATTTAAAAAAAATACGATTTCAAAAATAAATTGTGAATTTTAAATTGATTTTGATTTTTTTTAGTTTTTAAAAATTTATTGCTTAAGAATATTTAAAATTATCAAAAATAATTTTTTTAATATGCTAGTGTAATTACAAAGTAATATCTGTTCAAATTTCTTAGCCCTTTAATACGCACACGCACCGTGCACACATAGTGCTCGAACCCAGGTCACTTGGATGAAATACAACATCCTTTACCACTAAGACCACTCTACAGGTTCATCAAAAATAAAATTTTAGTTACAAGTGAGTGGTCAAATGAGAAATTTCTCATAATTGTGTTGTCATTCCCTTGATGACATTTAAAGTCACAATGTCTATTTTGTAACAAAACTCAAATTTTAATGTTTATTTTATAATATTTAAAAATTGAATGATCAAAATAAATATTTTAAAATAATTTAGCGACCAAGTTTAAACTAACATTTTTTATTTGTATGTTTGTTATCCATCATGTCGGAGAAATTTTAAGGTGAGACAAGCTTAAAGTGAAATTAAACTGAAGCGGATTTACACAATTTTTTACTAAATTATTATGAAAAACTTGTTATAATAAGCACTGGGCTATATAAACCACAAGTGATGGAACTGGGCTATATAAAACTTGTTACACATTTTTGATAACCCATTTCTACTTTCTCTCAAATCCATTTTCCTTTTTCGTCCTCCTTTGTTTCTGAGTTTTTTATTCTTTCAATTTTTTCGTTTTTAATTCGTCTTTCTGATCAACGATGGTGCTTCAATACATTTATATTTAATTAGTGAAATTAAGTCTCATCTCTTTTAATTTTTTACGATTTAATTATATTTTAAGATCCCGATCATTACAAAGTTAAATATCTTACCCTTCATAATTTAATCATAGCTCGTCATTGTGACTAACCAATACTACAATTTATGGATAATAATCGAAATTTTTATATATTATGGTAAAACAAGCCAAAACTTATTTTTCTTTAATAAAAGAAATCAAATCAATGAAGAAGATAGGGAACAAAGTTTTTTTTAACATAGAAAAAGACATGTTTATTAAACAGGAAAATTCATTAACACAAAATCAGTGAAAACCGAAAAGAAAAGAAAACATAGAAAAAGCCTGGCAACAACAAAAAGTACAGAAATTAGGCTTCTAACAATAAGTTTTGAAAAAAAATTAAATTTTAATACTAGGCTTCTAATAATAAATATTAAAAAATGAATTTTAAGAGTATGCCCTAAACAAATATTGAAAAATTTTAATTTTAAGAGTATGCCTCTAATAACAAATGTTGGAGGAAAAATGAGTCTATAATAACAAGCATTGAAAAAATTAGACCCTAAATAAAAAATATTGAAAAAATTGGAGCCTAAATAACAAGTATTGAAAAAAAATTAAATTTTAAGAGTAGATCCCTAAGAACACATATCAGAAAAAATTGGGCATCAAATATCATGTATTGAAAAAATTGGTTATTAATAACAAATATTGAAATTTTTTTAAGAGTAGCTCATAATAACAAAATATTGAGAAAATTGAGCCTCTAGTAACACATATTGAAAAAATTAGACCCCAAATAACAAGTATTAAAAAAATAAATTTGAAGAGCATGTCCCTAATAATAAATATCAAGAAAAATTGGGCATCAAATAGCAAATATTGAAGAAAAAATTAGACCCCTAATAACTAATATTGAAAAAAAAAGAATTTTAAGAGCAAGTCCATAATAATAAGTATTGGGAAAAAATTGAGACTCTAATAACAAGTATTGAAAAAATTCGGGCCCAAATAACAAGTATTGAAAAAAATGGACCCCTAATACTAACTATTAGAAAAAAAATAAATTATAATTATTTAAGTAGTAAAAATTAAAAAAAAATAGAGGGGGACCTCTATTTAATATTATAACCAAATTATTATTTGGTTTACTTGTTATTTATGGCTCAAAGTGGAAGCATCTATCTAATATTAATTTTGGGGCCTTTTCTATTATAATTTTTAAGTAGAAAAAGTCAGAAAAAACGAGGCTCTGAGTTAAAGAGAGAGAGAACATTATTATATGTTACAAGTGCAGAAACACAGTAACTCTTCGGAATTCAAAGTAAAGTCAGGATCTGAGCTATAATTGACCTTAGCAATAAGGGGTTGCAACCCCTCATCAGTTTCTTAGAGTGCCTTAATTCGAGATACAATGGTCGAATGAACTCTTAACTCGGCTAACAATTTACCATGCTTCTAGAGCCGAAAATGAGCATTCAAGCATTTCAAGGAAGAAGTGGGTTTCCGGTTAAGAGCATCAACCACCTCATTGGCTTTACCAGGATGGTAGTCAATAACTAGATCATAATCTTTCAATAGCTCAATCCATCGGCGTTGACGAAGGTTTAACTTTTTCTGAGTTAGAAGGTACTTCAGGCTTTTGTGATTAGTGTATAGGTAACACTTCTCACCATAAAGATAATGCCGCCAAATCTTCAAAGCAAACACAACTGCGGCAAGTTCTAGATCATAAGTCGGGTAATTTAACTTATGAGGCTTGAGTTGACGTGAGGCATAAGCTATGACTTTGCCTTCTTGCATCAAAACACAGCCTAACCCCAGGTGAGATGCATTACTGTACACGGTGAAATCTTTGCCCGACTAGGGTTGCACCAAGACAGTGGCATGCGTAAGGACTTGCTTGAGCTGGTCGAAATCCTTTGCTGATTAACAATCCACACAAAAGGAGTATCTTTGCGGAGAAGCTTCGTTAAGGGTGTTGCAAGCAATGAGAATCCCTTAACGAATTTACGGTAATAGCCTTCAAGGCCTAGAAAACTACGAACTTCTCCCACATTCTTCGGAGGAGTCCTATCAAGGATTGCTTGAATCTTCCTTGGGTCTACCTGGATTCCCGCAGAAGAAATCACATGGCCAAGGAAGAATACTTCAGACAACCAAAATTCATATTTACTGAACTTGGTGTAGAGCTGTTTCTCCTGAAGGGTCTGAAGCACGATCCAGAGATGTTCTTCATGAGAAGCATAGTCTTTAAAATAGATCAGAATGTTGTCTATAAGGACAACCACAAAACTTATCTAGATAGGGTCGGAATACACAATTCATCAGGTCCATGAAAGCTGCAGGTGCATTTGTGAGCCCAAAAGGCATCACTAGAAATTCATAGTGACCATATCTGTTGTGAAAGACAGTTTTTGGAACATCAGACTCTTTCACCAACATTTGGTAGTATCCAGACTGAAGATCTATCTTGGAAAAGACAGAAGCATCCTTCAACTGATCAAAGAGGTCATCTATCATCGGAAGTGGGTACTTGTCCTTGATCGTCACTTTATTCAATTGACGATAGTCAATGCATAAACGCATTGATCCATCATTCTTTTTGACGAACAAAATCGGCGTTCCCCAAGGTGAGGAACTTGGTCGAATGAATTCCTTATCTTGAAGGTCTTGAATTTGAGCTTTTAATTCCTTCAACTCTACCAGAGTCATTCTATACGGAGTAGTGGAGACTGGAGTAGTTCCAGGTTGTACTTCTATCCCGAACTTAACCTCACAGGTGGGAAGGGGTCCCAGAAGTTCATCGGGAAACACATCGGAAAATTCTTTCACCACGGGTACGTCTTCGATTTTCAAATCTTTCTTAGACTCCATGACATACACGAGACTCTTTTTAGGCTCTGTTTTGGACTTCATCAAGGTTATGCTCTCCTTACCGAGTCCACGAAGATATAATTTCTTCTTTGAACAATCCACCCACGCTTGATGTTCAGCTAGACAATAGAGACCTACAATAAGATCGAACTCATTGAGGGGTAAAGCCATCAAGTTGGCCGGGAACATGTTCACATTCTAAAGCATAATTTTCAATCAAGGGTTCACTAATAAAAGAGTGCGTGGAGCCTGGATCTATCAAAGCATAAACAAGTTCAAAACATAACTCTACCATACCTGCAATCACATCAGGATCATCCTCTTGCTCGCGACCTCAAACGTGGTACATTTCGGCTGAAGTTTGCGAGTCACGGCCAACTAGAGGAGTATTGTTGTTGCAGGGTCTACCTGCAGATTCAGATGGTACTGGCTTTGGTCCTCTCCCCTTATTAGGATTTTTCTAAGAAGCTATAGATGTAGGAGCCTGAGGGTTCTGTGGGCACTGAAGGATGAAGTGGCCAGACTCTCTACAAAGTAACAATAACCAGATTGCCTACGACACTGCCCCGAGTGCCTCTTTTGACAAAAGTTGTATAAGGGAATCTGGAACATTTTGTGGAACCTCCCGTGCTATCCATTAAAGCCGTGCGAGTAACAGTTGTTCCGGTAGACTGGAACTGAGGTACATACCCAGATTGAGGTAACTATTGGTAGGTAGCAAACTTTTGGTCCCATTGTCTTCTCTTCTTCTGGGACGTGGGTAACTTAAAATCATCTCGGAACCTCTTATCAGGTCGAGTCTGGTTCCCTTACCTCTTCTCGGATACTTTTTGTGAAGCTTCAGTTGCGATGGCCCGATTGACAAGGGTCTAGAAGTCCTCGATCTCCAAAGCAATGAAGAGAGGACGAAGTTCATCACAAAGGCCGTCTATAAACATTCTGCATTTTCCTTCTCAGTACGGATGATTTCGGCGCCATATCTTGCATACTTCTAAAGAAAGAAGTCCCATGTCACGCGATGTTCAGGAACAGTGAGGGTCACCGTATCCCACCAGCTTTGGGTCTCTTCAGCTATCAAGGCTAGGGAACATTCAAGTTTATGCTCCTCAGGACACTTCATTTGCTTATTCAGTACCTTCAAAGTGTTCTCCAACCAGTATTTCGCTATCTCGGGGTTACCCAGGTCCTGGCCGGTGAATGTATACACAAGATACTACTTGAGTTTGTCAACAGGAGCTCTCGAAGCAGGCAGAGAAGCCTCAGCAGGTGGGGGAAGTGGTTCTTGCCGGTGAGACACCATCACCTGTTTAATCATGTCCACCATGGACATCAGATACGTCTGCTGAGCGGGTGGCATTGATGGAGGGCGAGGTGGGTCGTTCTGTCCTACTCGCTCGGGTTAGATTTCCGGCCTCAAATTGTCCCCCTAAGTTGAGAAGGAGCCTGGATGAGGTTCGTTCACTACCCTTCTATCAGTAGGACCAAACATTTTAGATCTAAGTTACACAGAAAGATTAAATCATGTAAGTTGTAAGTCACAGAATACATATTCAAGTAACTCCTAAGTGGCATATGTAGACACAGACTCATAACGAATGCCTGATTAGTCCTAGAATCGACTAAACCTAGGCTCTGATACTAAAAATGTAACACCCCCTTCACGGCCTGGTAGAAAACCGAGTAGAAAAGTGTTAACGAAAAGCAAAATCAAAGATCGGAATTGGGGTTAATTTAAAACTTTTCAAACTAAAGGGACTAAATTGTAAACATTACAAATTAGCGACCCTAATTCAGATTCTTTATTACCAACTTGTAATTAGACTCTCCAATTATTAACCTGTGAAGTTTCGTTGTTATCGGATATCTTTTACCTATCCATTTAAGCCATATAATTATTAGTGGCCAATATGTAATTCTTTTAAAACTGTTTTTTAAGCCTTTTAACAGAATTAACTGACACCGTAATGATACACTATAGTCCGTATTAATATGCTATGTTGAATTTCACAATTTCCAGGTTCGAGGTCAATGACCTCGTACCGATACGTCCATGCCCGTATTTATACACTTTGACTTGAGTTGACTCGTTTCGGTACGTCTGAAGCCGTATCGATGCAATTAAATTTTTAGACCTTACTGTCCAAATCCGTATCGGTACACTCCCTAGTGTATCGATACTCGCTACTTCATCAAGTCCAATTATGCAAGGCGTATCGGCACAGACTTCCCTGTATCGATACACCTGGCCTGTAATGACATATTTTATCTGGTTTTACCTAATTTGACCCTTCAAATGTTGTCCAATTATTACCAAATTTTACCAGCATGCCTAAAATTCATTTATCTACTATCATACCAAATTTTATAGTATTTCAAATCCATTTACCTAGTTTTCACTTTAGGCTCGTTGTAGGCTCTTTTTAACAAACTTGACATTCTCAAAACATGCCATTTCATGCATACAACACTAGGTCATTGTAGGACTATTACACAAACATCAAAATGCTCATACAAAACATGTTCGGACCATATACCGCTTCACTAGGATTTTATAGCAAAAGATAACATACGTATATGGTGAAGATGTGACTTGCAATCGCAACAACTCGATCGTAGCTCGGAATCATTTAAGGTCCTGAAAAATGTACGAGACACACATGTTAGACTTACATAGCCTAGTGAGGTAGTTATAACAGTTACAATGAATGATTAATATTATGAAATCATGATAATCAAATATACATGTAGTCATATTATACTATGCACAATTCATGCTTATTAAACATATTCACATGCTTTCATATTCACATATTACATGTCACATAGTCATATCATAATCATAATGTCATAGCACAATTCATAGACACATATCACATTAGGTACCATTGGATGCACGGATTCCCCTGTACACTAATACATATAACAGAGAGTGGGTCGTAGCCCTTGAGCCGTAGCTCTGGAGATATATCCCTTATACATCCGACCTTATTTCCCCCACATATAGGGCGTAGCCCTGGACCGTAGTCCTCTCTTACTTAACCGAGCTCAATAATCCTATGGCATGCCAATTGTATCCAATGTCCATAATTGCACAAATTCACATAGTCCATAAAATTTTCAAGTCATATCATATCAAATATCAAAATGAGCTTTAGCTCCATATCATGTAACATCTCATATCATTTTCATATATCACATACGTGTAGCATATCATAGTCATGTTTACATATATCAAAACAATGCAAGGCACTTACCGGATTTGCCAATAGAATTCGACATAGTTGCTCTACGTGAGCCCTTAAACAAATACAAACATAATCACAAAATAATGCAACAGGATGGCACCGAGCCTATCCCTTGACACAACTACACTCACCTTAAGATTCGAAGGCCCTAGGATTCTCGAATGTTGATTCCTTTGTTTCTAGCTTCGATTGGGGTTGATGGATCGTTTTCCTCCTTGTTTTGAGCTAGGAAAACAATAAGAATCATTACAACCAAATTGACAACATAGCTTAAGCCTAGCTTAGGATTTCAAATTGAAATTAAACTCCCATCTTACATGGAATTCAATAATCGAATGAGGGCTTTGCCTTACCCGATGGATAACTTTAATAGGATGTTTTCAAATCGAAGAAGAGATGAACTTAAGGTGACTAGAGAGTGAGGTGTGAGCTTAGCTTGAGATAGAGCAACAATGGAGGTGTGAGCTTGCTTTGTGAAAGACAATAATTTTACTTTTGGGAGGATTTGGACGAGTGGTGAGAGCTTTCCTCTTTGGTGAGTTAAAAAAGGGTTTACCCTCCTACTGATAACTCACTCACATGAGGACCAATAGGAATCTTTCTTTCCTTAAAGGGTTTCCTTAACCCAAGAGTTGCAACTTCCTAAAATAGCTTTTGACCTTGTTGATTTATGAATTCTGATGATTTCACGTGGGTTTAGACAAGCATAGAGGTGATTCACCACCTTACATCACTTCCTTATCAAAACGACATCAGATTTGCTCAAAACAGGGGACTTATATCGATACACGCTCTTGCTGTATCGATACGGATTGGCCAAAACAAGTATGACAGTTAATACCGTTATGCCCGTATCAAAACAACACTGGGCTGTATCAAAATGCCTGGCTTACTGTATCGATACACGTATTGCTGTATCGATACACCTAGCCCAAAATCAGCTCTTTTATTCTGAATTTCTTACAAAAAGGTCCCTTAGCTTTCATTGATTCAAAATTGGGTACAAAGAGTTGAAATTACATCATAAATTACAAAATTTTCGATCACTCAAACAACCTCATTCAACCAAAATATACAACAAACATAATCAACAATCCTCTATACAATCAAGCATAAGAAACAACCCTTAACATGATCTTATGCACTTATCCATATTCCAGCAATCTAGTCATGTTCATGTGTGTGTACAACTAGACAATCCACCTATATGTATACACATATTTATTTCCCTCAAAACAGCACATTTATTCATGTGCACATCAAAACATGGCAGGTTCCTTTTTTTTGTCCTTCTATTTATAACAAAACAGTCTATACATAATCACACAATTTGTCATTTCGGGCAGATTACATGTACAGATTTATCCATTGCAAAACAGCCCCATATGTGCTTAATTTAACACTAATCAATCCAACTAAATTTGTGTTTTCACTAACTCAAAACAGACCCCCTTTTTACTATCAAATATGCAAAATAACCTTAATCTTCCATATACAATTATACATGTTTAAACAGTCCCTTAATTCACATGTATAAGCTTTAAATCTTAGAATATCCATTGGTGTCATACTATACATTTTATGCCCTGTTATTGAATATACATTTTAACTAGTCAAAGCAGTTCATGTTTTATCCTTTTCAGCACAAAAACAAGAATGTTTTAAGGGGTTTTCACATACTCCATTCGAGCAGCCCCCCAAAACAGATTACTACATGCTTCCATAGGATTTTAACTCTACAAATCCATGCTTGTAAATACTAATTCAATTTTCTCATATTTTTGTATTAACAGCAACTCAAAATTTCCTTTTATCTACATTTATCATAGAAATCAAAACATAACAATTCATCCAATGTCTATCTTGAATACTTGAATATTTCACATGACTAATCTATCATCATCTAACAAAATTAAAGCTCAAGACACACAAAATATAACACAACAAAGCTTACCCTTCCTTATGAATCGATCAAACAAGAATTTGGTCTAACATGCATTGAATTCCCTTAATCACCATAGCCATTTAGCTTGAAATTTTCCTTCTACTTTCTCTCAAGGTTCTACGGGTTCATTAGCAAATGGGAAGGATTCATTTGGATTTTGGGAAATCTATTAACCGATTTTTGCTCCTCATGGCATCTCCTAGTTATGCCATGTGTGCAAGGCCTCCCCTCAAAATTCTTTCACCATGCAAAATCTATCTTTACCTAAGAATTCACTTTGGTCCTTTTTAATTTGACCAATCAAATTACCATTCCTTCTAATTTGGTCCTTAAGTCTTAATAAGTTCAATTACATTACTATTTTTTAATGATTAATAAGCATAATTCGGGGTGACATTCTCCTAGGCCGGGGTTTAGAGTGTTACAATTCTCCCCCCTTTAAAAGAAAATTCACCCTCGAATTTTCCTTGTGATGAACAAATGGAAATACCTATCCTTTACCGCAGCCTCAAATTTATATTATTCGATTAAAGCAATGATTGGATTTAATTTTATCTTTTTCCAAGACTGCCCTGAATTAAGCATAACAAGACTAGATTTATTCCCTTCAATTCTACACACCTTTTAAACTCAATCTATACTGTTTTTAACTTAAAAATTGCACTGTGTTTTAACTTAAAAATCTGCACTATTTTGTGATTCCAAACAGTCCAGATTTTACATATATTCACATTGGTGATCAAAACAGTCCAAGCTACTTATACACACATGTTCATACTCGAAACAATCCATGTATACCTTTACCATGTACAAAACAGTTCACAATGTACTTATATCTATGCCAAGCAATCCAAGATGTATATGTATACATATAGGTGTACAAAACAGTCCTTAATGGTTTCAAAACAGTTCAGAATTACTGTAAGGACAGCCCCTAACCCCCTTTTTTTATTCAAGCAGTTCCTAAGCTTTCAAAATAGCTCTTCATTTCCTTTTTATATAACTACACTTTAAAGTTACCAAAAACAACCCCAAATTTGATCAATGCTTACATTCAAATCTTAGTGAATCATGTATCTAATATTTGTTTATAGTTTCACTATAATTTCAAAGATTTTCAGCTTGCAAAGTGATTCCTTAAAACAGAACAATGATCATAACAACACTTATTGTACAAATTCAGTAGTTCTTCTAATCATTTCAACAATCGAGACCATGATTAAGTAATATGACATTTAGATCATATTTTCTAAGATTTCACCTGAAATATATATATCCATTTAAAGACAGTCCCAATTCTTATTAGACCTTATTTAAACATAACTCATCAGCCCTATTCAAATACTCCATGCTTAAGACTGCCCTAAATTACATATCTTCTTCTTGGTCTATTTATAACAAGAAAGTAACAAGGTATTAGAATCATTTCTATCTTTCAAACATGGACCAAACAAAGTAACTCATTTTCATGAACATTGATACTCAAATTTGTCCAAATCTATTGCATATATACACACGACAAAATAACTTAATGCTGGGACATTTATTCGGCCATAGCAACCCTTTCTTACTTAAACATTCATTTTCAAACATGTCAAATTGACCTTTACTAATGTTCCCTTCTAAAATCAGTCCACATATTCAATATAAAATCAAACAATCTAGTCCATTTTAATATATTCCAAACTGCTTCTAGCATGCATTTACACCTTGTAATCACTTCTTTTTTTCTCATAATTATACATTTACAATATTTCAAACAGTTTCAAATATTCAATTACACATGTAAACCTTTACAAAATCACCAACAACCCTTAATCAAATTTATTTATATTCAGAACAGTCATGCATCAATTATTTTACCGTTTATATTTCTATTACACCAATTCCAACCCCAAATATCCTTAACTTGTACAAAACAGCCTCTTTTATAGTTCGATACGTGCTAAACAGGGTATTTAAATGTTAACCACATCTATACACAGTAAGGCAATCCCCGAAAGCTCCTGCAAGGCCAAAACAGTCCCTTATACAAACAATTATGTTCGTTTCAGTTTTCCCCTAGTTCGATTATGTATACATGTATTTCGATTAAACATAAAATCTCTTATCAAGAACATAATGTCTATATCCAATTCGAACAAGCAAGGTACATACGGCCAATCCAGCACATTATGATCCTTCAATATTAATTTTTGGATCACTAACAAGCAATACACTAATTTAACTACATCATGATTTCCTATGCATAGAAGTTCATACAAGATTCATCCAACCAGACCAATAGTTCATGTAGCATTTTAGAGATTTTCTAAAAGAAGTAAATGGAAAAGGAAATTTCACCTTCCTTTCAAGGCTCAATCAAATAAATTTCATGGATTGACCCCTCCTTAGCTTAGTTTTCCTAATTCCATGAAGCATTCAAGTTCTCTCTCTCTCTTTCTCATTTCATTCGATTAGGGTAGCATGATTCAAGAAGATGGGTTTCTTGAACTCATCCACTTGGCCGAGAGTTTCATTCTCTCTTCCCACAACATTAAACGTTATTGTGACACATGGTATAGCCCTTGATCTTTTTTTAAATTTACATGCAAGACCATAAATTTGCCAAGGCTTTCGATTAAACCCTTTCTCATAAGTTATAGTCTTACTATTTGGTCTTTAATCCCTTTCCTACAAGTTATGTTACCTTTGGTTTATAACCATCTACTAGACCATATTTTGGGGTGTTACAATTCTCTCTCCCTTAAAGGAAATCTGTCCCCGAATTTCTTTAGAGACAACGAATTTGTTTTATCAGACTCAGAATACTTTCACCTATTCCGAGTTTCACACCAAGTAATAAATTGTATTAGCTGCGAATCGCCAATACCAAACAAGAATTTAAACTCCTAGGTGGCACACTAGACTTATGACAATGCAATGAGCCCATGTTTAGTCCGAGAATCGACTAAACCATGCTCTGATACCAATTTGTAACGTCCTCAACCCGGCTTAGAAGAAAAACCGGAGTTGAGAATGTTACTGCAAAGAAAACCGAAATCATGAACCAGAAAATTTCAAAACTTTCTCAACATTATACATTACAGGTTATTAGAAATTTCCTTCTTTGTTAGCTTTTAATTTCATTTACACCTATATTAATATTCAAGTATATATTCAGATGTCATCACTTGTAACACAAGCAATCAAATATATGAAACACATAGAATTAATCGAACCACATCAGTTGTAACAGCTCTCTGATGATACAAGAAGTAGGATCTTCAAAGAAAAGGCCTTACTTTACAACTTAAGATTTAAGCGTGATTAATTCATCTTAACACACGGTTATTAAATCTTTCGGCAAGGATTTAACTTCCATTTCCATGGTATTCCCAACTAAACATTATTACACAACAATCAGTTTAATTCACCAAAATACATATATGTACATACTATTGCCACATGTCTTACTTATACAATCACATAAATTAGATTCAAGTACCTTATTTAACAAGGACAACCTTTTAACAATATTTTAACCCTTCAACAATTCAATTTTCATGGAAACAGACCTTATAAAGCTTCACACATATGATACAGGACAGCTTGCACATTCCCTTTTCCAATTTAATACCTTTAACAATTCCTTATTATTGAAAATACATTCAGCAGGGTAGTTGACTAATTCAATGGACGCTCTTACTTCAAGAATTCGACCTAGAGATCAGAGATAAGAAAGGCAGCAAAAACTTAGTAGCTGACCTCTCTCGATTGGAGCATCACATTGAGGATGGTAATACCACCACCATTAGAGATGAGTTTCTTGACGAGTATTTGCTTACAGTTAATGCCATGCCATGGTACGTTGACTTAGTCAACTACCTGGTAAGCAATATTTTACCACCAAACTTGGCATACAATGTTAAGAAAAGATTTATATGAGAGGTGAGGCAATACTATTGGGATGAGCCAATATTATTCAAGCAGTGTGCCGACCAAGTGATTTGCTAATGTGTGCCAGAGGAAGAGCAACAAGAAATATTGCATTCATGCCATACCGTACCATATGGATATCACTTTGCTGGGATAAAGACTACTGCCAAGGTGTTGCAGTCAGGATTCTTTTGGCCCACGCTATACAAGGATGCCCACGAGTATGCCAAGTCATGTGATCGATGCCAACGGATAGGGAACATCTCTGGCAGACACCAACTGCCGCTCCAGAACATTATACCTATAGATTTATTTGATGCGTGTGGGATAAACTTTATGGGTCATTTTCCCTCATATTTCGGTAATGTGTATATTTTTGTGGTTGTTGACTATGGATCAAAGTGGGTAGAGGTTGTTGCCCTGCCAACAAATGATGCCAAGGCTATTGCCAAGTTTTTGCACAAGTACATTTTTATTCGATTTGGAGCCCCTATAGTGATTATTCATGATGAGGGTACTCATTTTAAATGTAATCTAATCTCTAAAGCTTTGTGCAGATATGGGATTCAACAATGAATTACCACAACCTATCATCTACAGACGAACGGGCAAGCCGAGATATCAAACAAGGAGATTAAGAGCATTTTAGAGAAGACTGTAAATCCAACAAGGAAAGATTGGTCTTTGAGACTAGATGAGTCCTTGTGGGCTTACGGGACTGCATTTATAACTCCTTTGGGTACTTTACCATTTAGACTTGTTTTTGGCAAACCATGCCATCTGCTAGTGGAGCTTGAACACAAGGCCTATTGGGCCATCCAAAAACTTGACATGGCATGGAGGGTTGCTAGAGAAAAGAGGTTGCTTGACCTTAATGAGTTAGAGGAATTTAGGATGCACGCTTATGAGAATGCTAGGATATACAAGGAGAAAGCAAAACACTGACATGCTAGTAGAATCATGCCAAGGCAGTTTACAATAGGCCAGCTTGTTCTATTATTTAACTTTCGACTTAAACTTTTTCCAGGTAAACTCAAATCAAGTTGGACAAGTCCTTATGAAGTTGTTAAACCTTATGCCCATGGGGCTGTGGACATTAAAAGCTTACGGATGGGAGAAATTTTTAAGGTGAATGACCAATGATTGATGTATTACTTGGACGATAAGCAAAGCAATGCCAAGGAGGTGATCCTTTTGGCAGAATTAGAATGATACATCCGCAGGTTTTCAATTATTTGTATATAATTAAGATAGTTGTTTTTTGTGTTCTTTTAGGATCAAAATTTTCATTTGTGTTTTTCTTTTTGTTATTTTTCCTTTGTTGTGTTACATGATTTTTCATTAAGTGTGTACAAGAATATTGCCAGGAATATTTCCAGGAGGACTGTTAGCCAGTGTGCCTGCCAAAGGCAATGTCATGCCCCATGCCAAGGCAATTGGGCATGCGCCCGTTTCTGTGCTGAAAAGGAAAGAAAAGAGAAAACCCTAACTTGATTAAAATGAGAGAGAAAACTCCTTGAGATTATCCCCAAGCCACCCAATTTAAGTGGGATTTAAATTCACCATAATTATCCTATCACTTCAAATCTTTCCTTTATCTTATCACTTCACCTTCTCACTTTAATACCCTTTCCAATCAAAACTCTTCAAATCCTATCATTATCACCACCTTTTTCGGCTATCATCATTAAACCCCCTTAAACACTCTATCTTTTCTTTACCATAAACTGATTTCTCAAGACATTTTTCTCTCATTTTCCATATTTTCTTAAGCCAAGAACCTACTCATTTTTTCTCCTTCTTTCTTTTGATCAAGTTGAACTTGTTCCTCATCGCCATGGAATCTTCTTCGACTACTCTTTTCAAACGATTCTTCAATGAGGAGATTCGCAAGAAGTTCGAGATGAGCTTCTCCTTAAGATCTTTCCTCTACAAGAAGCACTTCAACTTCCAAACTGATGCCATAGTTGGATTCCCACCGGAGTTCATGGCTGTGGTTGACACGCATAAATGGAGTGCTTTCTGCCAGCAAAGAGGAGAAATCTATGCCACCATCATACAAGAGTTCTATGCGCATCTAGTGACAAAAGATTCCCCATTCTTGATGATTAGGGGTAAGTGTGTCCGTTTTGATGAAGGATATATTAACTCGCTCTTTTCTTTGTCTAGTGAAGGAGATGAATATTTCGACTACGCTGAAACCATGAACGCTGCCAAGCGCAAGAAGCTGCTGGTAGACTTGTGTGAACCTGGCACGACCTGGATCGTTTCGTCGACGGGCCACCAGACTGTTAAGAGGCTGACATTGAAGCCCCAAATACGAGGCTAGAACCATTTTATCAAAGCAAATCTGCTTCCCACATCGCATAACAAGACTGTCTTGGAGGACTGGCTGATCATATTGCACTCCATTGTTAAGGGGAGCAAGATTAATGTTGGCAAGATCATCATAGATGAGACCTACAAATGTGTTGCAAAGGGTAAGGGGAGTTTGTTTTTCCCTTTGTTAATTTCTAACATTTGTTTGCGCCATGAAGTGCCTAGGATAGATGAGGATCGCGACCAAACAATCAAGGGAACAACCATCACTGCTATTATTTGGAAAAACCTCACGACTGTAAAGCCAAAGGAGAAGGGCAAGAGGAAGGTCAAAACTACATCGCCAAAACTAAAGCCAAAGGCCGAGCCCAGAAGTGTGCCAGAGACTATGCCAACAAGCTCATTGGTAGTGTTGTCCTAAGTATACACCCGCTAGGAGATTATTCTTAGGAAGTTGGAGACAGTCGAGGAGCTCAATGCCAAATTGAGGCACTATACAAGGGAGAAGGATGCTATCATCCGGGAGGTACTTGTCAAACTTTCCCCGAACTTGGTACCAACGTTCCCCGCTTTCCTTGCCGAGCCCTCTGCCAGTGATGCAGCCATGCCAGCAAGCCCAGTCATGCCAGCGAGTCTGACCGTGCCAGCCAATCCAGCCAGCCCAGCAAGTCCAATCATGCCAGCTAGTCTAGCCAGTTCTGCCAGTTTCGAGTCTAATGCCACAATTTCTGTCCCCGATGCAAGTTGAATATGCTAGCACTAATTCCTCCTCTGATTTGGAGGAAATTCCTACCAAGAAACCAAGAATTATGCCAGTCACACTGCCTGCTGAGCCTGCCAAGAAGCAAGAGGACGTAGGAGCCTCCATTGCTTCTAAGCCACCAATAACTGTGATTAAACACAAAGCTCCTAATTGTGGCAGCTTTATCAAAAGGAAGACAATGGTCACACGAGAAGAGGTATCCAAAGGGAAGTCTTCTTCTACTTAACTCCTTTGCATTTTATTCTTTGCATTTTCATGTAACACCCATTTCCCGGTCTGGTAGAGATCCAGGTCAGATAATGTTTTCGGAAGACTAATTGGAGGTTCGGAATAGGGTTTAGAGTTCAAAACCTATTCTAAGTATCATATTGATTATTCTTAAGACTTATCCACTTTGTGTGTTACTAAACTTAATCGGAGTTGGGGTTAATTTTAAACTTTTCTTAACCTTAGGGACTAATTAGTAAATTTTTACCAGTTATTGATTTTAATCCAATTTTGTATTACCAATTGAAATTAAACTCTCCAATTATTGATCTAAGGGTTTCATTATTAGAACCTATCGAATTACTACGTCAATTAAACTAATTTGGGACTTTTTACGGAAATCAGTTTTGTGACTTAACTAAATTTACCAAATTTTACCAGTACACTTATAAACCATGTTCCTATTGGTACATCAAATTTTAGGGCATTCGGAATCCATTTACCAAGTTTTCACCTTAGGCTCATTTTAGGTACCTTTTAACCATTTTAACCTATCCAAATCTAAGCATACAACAAAACCATATTACCAAGTCATCATATAATTCTAGAAAAGGCTTATACAAAACAAGTTGGTCCATATGCCACTTCACTAGGAGTTTATAGCAAAACATAACATACATATATGACAGGGACGTGACTTGCAACCGCAACAACACGATCAAGGCTCAGAATTGATCAAGGTCCTGAAAATGCATGAGACACACATGCTAGGCTTACATAGCCTAGTGAGGTAGTTATAACAATTACAATGAAATGCATGACAATCAAATATAGAAGTAGTCATATTATACTGTGCAAAATTCATGTTTATTACACATATTCTCATAATATTACACGTCACATAGTCATATCATAATCATATTGTCATAGCACAATTCATAGACACATATCACATTAGGTACCATTGGATACACGGATTCCTCTGTACACCAACACATATAACGGAGAGTGGGCCGTAGCCCTTGAGCCGTTGCTCTGGAGATACATCCCTTACACATCCGACCTTATTTTCCCCACATATAGGCCGTAGCCCTGGATCGTATTCCTCCCTTACTTAACCGAGCTCAGTAATCCTATGGCATGCCAATTGTATCCGATGTCCATAATTGCACAAATTCACATAGTCCATATTTTTTTTCAAGTTATATCATATCAAATATCAAAATGAGCCTTAGCTCCATATCATGTAACATTTCATATCATTTTCATATATCACATACGTGTAGCATATCATAGTCATGTTTGCACATATCAAAGCAATGCAAGGCACTTACCGGATTTGCCAATTGAATTCGACATAGTTGCTTTACGCGAGCCCTTAAAAAATACAAACTTATTCTCAAAATAATACAACGGGATAGCACCGAGCCTATCCATTGACACAACTACACTCACCTTGACAACCCGATGCTTTTAAGTTTCTTGGATAATGCCTTTATTCTTGGCTTTCAAAAGAGATGGCGGTTGTTCTTTATCAATCTTTTAAGCCAATCGATAGCAAGGACTCGAATTTATTGAACCAGAAAACTCGGGCTTACCAACCTATCACTGAACCGATTTGTTCCTTATTTTTCTCTGTTTCTTGCACACAATTCCCCTCCCATTTATACTAAATTGTCGACCTCAAATTGATGCCTCCAAGCTCCACATGCGTTGGAGCCGTGGCATAATTTGAGGTATAATCCCCTTGCTGCTTGCCCACGTGGTGGGCATGAATCGCCACCTTGGGCCACTTCATTTCAAACGTGGGAAATCCTCGGTGATTTCCTTCAATTTGAAGGAATCAACCGTGAGTCCCCCCACTCACGCTACTTTTTTTATAATAATAATAATAATACTAATAAATCGATACAATTAGGCTGAATAACCTTTATTGTTTCAAACTAGGTACAAGATCGAGCAAATTACGTAACCGGTACTGAATATTTGATCACTAGAACCTAACCCCGACTAGACCGATTTTTGGGGTGTGACAACTCTCCCCCTTAAGAAAATTCATCCTCAAATTTTCATTTCAAGCGAACAAATGAGGATATTGTTTCTTCATATTCTCCTCGGGCTCCCATGTTGCTTTTTTGACGGAATGGCTTCGCCACAAAACTTTCACTAAGGGCACAGTCTTGTTACGAAGCCTATTGGTCTCTTGTGCGAGGATCTGAACAAGTTCTTCCTCGTATGTCAGATTAGATTGGATTTCCGCACTCTGGTTAAATTACATGGGAAGGATCTGACCGGTACTTGCATAGCATAATACATGGAAGATATTGTGAATCCAACTTAACTTTTCGGGAAGGGCTAATCGATAAGCAATGGGTCCAACTCTTTTGATTACTTCGAACGGGCCAATGAAACGAGGACTTAACTTTCCTTTCCTTCCAAAACGAATAATTTTCTTCCACGTAGATACCATGAGGAAGGCATTTTCACCAACCTCGTACTGAATATCTCTCATGCCTAGGTCAACATTGCACTTGTGTCGGTCAAAGGCAGCTTTAAGCCATTCATGAATAATGGTAGTCCTTTCTTCGGTTTCCCAAAGTATGTCAGGACCTAGCATCTTTCCTTCACCGAGTTTAGTCCAACAAAAAGGAGTTCTACACCTCCTTCCATAAAGAGCTTTATACGGAGCTATTTGAATTGAAGCCTGGTAACTGTTGTTGTAAGCAAACTCGACCAAGGGTAGGGATTTCTCACACGTATTCCCAAAGTCGATGACACAGGCTCGGAGCATATCTTCCAGAATCTACAAGGAAGAATCATGATTGGTACAAACACTTATTCATATAACTTAGAGAAGGGTTTAGTGTTACCTGAATAACTCTTTTAGATTGGCCGCCAGTTTGATGATGGAAAGTAATGCTAAGATACACTCGCGTTCCCAATGCCTCATGTAAGGTCCTCCAAAACCGAGACGTAAATTGCGGGTCACGATCGGAGATGATAGATACCAAAATTTCATGTAAACGAATAACTTGACGGATGTACAACTCCGTGAGCTTAGGCAAGCTAAAATCCATTCTCACTGGAAGGAAGTGAACAAACTTGGTGAATCTGTCCACAATGACCCATATGGCATCATTTTTCTTCGGAGTCAAAGGTAAACCACTTACGAAGTCCATCGTGAAACGCTCTCATTTCCATTGTAGAAGTTCAATGGGCTGCAGAAGGCCTGTAGGTACCTTGTGCTCGGCTTTGACCTGTTGGCAAGTCAAACACCTAGCTACGTAGTCTATAATTTCATTCTTCATACCGGACTACCAATAGATCTCCTTCAGATCCTTGTACATTTTGATAGCTCCCGGGTGAACAGAGAAAGGGCTAGAATGAACTCCGTTTAGGATTTGGTTCCGAATATCATCATCACCAGGAACACAAATGCGGTTGCAAAAACATAGTAATCCTTCGAAATTCAAAGCAAAGTCAGGATCTGAGCTATCATTAACCTTAGCAATAAGGGGTTGCAACTCCTCATCAGTTTCTTGGAGTGCCTTAATTCGAGATACAATGGTAGAGTGAACTCTTAGCTCAGCTAACAATTTGCCATACTTTCTGAGTCGGAAGTGAGCATTCAAGCATCTCATAGAAGAAGTGAGCTTCCGGCTAAGAGCGTCAGCCACCACATTGGCTTTACCGAGATGGTAGTCAATGACTAAATCATAATTTTTCAATAGCTCTATCCATCAGCGTTGACAAAGGTTTAACTCTTTCTGAGTTAGGAGATATTTCAAGCTTTTGTGATCAATGTAGAGATAACACTTCTCACCATAGAGATAATATCGCCAAATCTTCAAGGCAAACACAATTGCGGCAAGTTCCAAATCATGAGTCGGGTAATTTAGCTCGTGAGGCTTGAGTTGACATGAGGCATAAGCTACGACTTTGCCTTCTTGCATTAGAACACAGCCTAATCCAGGTGGGACGCATCGCTGTACACGGTGAAATCTTTGCCCGTCTCGGGTTGCACCAAGACAGGGGCATGCGTGAGGACCTGCTTGAGCTGATCGAAACTCCTTTGTTGATCAACAGTCCATACAAAAAGAGTATCCTTGCGGAGAAGCTTCATTAAGGATGCTGCAAGCAATGAGAATCCCCTAACGAATCTACAGTAATAGCGTGCAAGGCCAACAAAACTATGAACTTCTCCCACATTCTTCGGAGGAGTCCAATCAAGGATTGCTTGAATCTTCTTTTGGGTCTACCTAGATTCTCGTAAAAGAAATCACATGGCCAAGAAATGATACTTTAGATAACCAAAATTCACATTTACTGAACTTGGCGTAGAGCTGTTTCTCCCGAAGGGTCTGAAGCATGATCTAGAGATGTTCTTCATGAGAAGAAGAGTCTTTAGAATAGATCAGAATGTCATCTATAAAGACAACCACAAACTTATCTAGATAGGGCTAAAATAAACGATTCATCAAATCCATAAAGGCTGCAGGTGCATTCGTGAGCCCAAAAAGAATCACTAAAAATTCATAGTGACCATATCTAGTCCGAAAGACAGTCTTTGGAACATCAGACACCTTTACCAGCATTTGGTAGTATCCGAACCGAAGATCTATCTTGGAAAAGCAGAAGCATCCTTCAACTGATCAAAGAAGTCATCTATCATCGAAAGTGGGTACTTGTTCGTGATCGTCACTTTATTTAATTGACAATAGTCAATGCATAGATGCATCGATCCATCATTCTTTTTGATGAACAAAATCGGCGCTCCCCAGTGTGAGGAACTCGGTCGAATGAATCCCTTATCTTGGAGGTCTTGGATTTGAACTTTCAACTCCGCCGGAGCCATTCTATACGGAGTAGTGGAGACCGGAGTAGTTCCAGGTTCTATTTCTATCCCGAATTATACTTCACGAGTGGGAGGGAGTCCCAAAAGTTCATCAGGAAACACATCGGGAAATTCTTTCACCACGGGTACGTCTTCAATTTTCAAATCTTTCTTAGACTCTATGGCATACATGCGACTCTTTTTAGGCTCGGGTTTGGACTTCATCAAGGTTATGCTTTCCTTGCCGAGTCTACGGAGATATAATTTCTTCTTTGAACAATCCACCCACGCTTGATGCTCAGCTAGCCAATCGAGGCCTAGAATAAGATCGAACTCATGGAAAGGCAAAGCCATCAAGTTGGCCGAAAATAGGATCTATTGGATCTTTAGGGGACAAGCTCTACAAATTATTCGAATAACCGCACTATCTCCTAGCGGATTTGAGACAAGTATCTTGGAAGTAACATGTTCACATTCTAAAGCATACTTTTCAATCAAGGGTTCACTTATAAAAAAGTGTGTAGAGCCTGGATCTGTCAAAGCATAAACAAGTTCAGAACATAACTCCACCATACCTGCAATCACATCAGGATCATCCTCTTGCTCGCGACCTCGAATGTGGTACATTTGGGCTGGAGTCTGCGGGTCACGACCAACTGAAGGAGTATTATTGTTGCGGGGTCTACCTGCAGATCTGGATGGTACTGGCTTTGCTCCTCTCCCCTTATTAGGATTGTTCTGAGAAGCTACAGATGTAGGAGCCTGAGGGTTCTGTAGGCACTAATGGATGAAGTGGCCAGACTCTCCACAAAGGTAACAAGAACCGGATTGCCTACGACATTTCCCCGAGTGCCTTTTCTAGCAGAAGTTGCATAAGAAAATTTGGGAACCCTTTGTGGAACCGCTCGTGCTATCCACTGAAGTTGTTCGGGTAATTGTTGTTCCGACAGTCTAGAACTGAGGTACGTACCCAAATCGAGGTAACTGTTGGTAGGTAGCAGACTTTTGGTCCCATCGAGAGAGGCTTTGCTAATGTTGAATCTGCTCGACAAACAATGCCAAGACAGTTTTGCCAGCAAGGGCTGACGTGAACCAATTTGAAACCAAGCATTCCCTGCCAACATTTTATTTCATTTTTCTTTTCTTTTCTTTTCTTCAGTTTTACAAACATTCTTCAAACAACAACTTTTCTTCCAAAGCAAGTAACAATCAAACAATCGAATTCAAGTCAATCTTTGTGGGATCGGTAATTCAGCTTAATTGTTGTATTACTTGTAGACCATGTATACATGCATACAAAAGCCGCTTTGCTTCTTCTTCATTGCTTTGAATTCTTTAAATTTATCTAATGCTTCTGACTTTTGTTGAAGAACATATACCCAACATTTTTTGCTATAATCATCAATAAAGGTTAGATAGTACTTGTTTCCTCCAAGTGATGGTATGTCGAAAGGACCAACAATATATGTATGTACAATCTCCAATTGTCTTCGGGCTCGCCAAGATATACCAACTTCAAAGCTTTGTATGTGTTGTTTTCCTTAAATGTAGGCTTCACACAGTTGATATGGAGAACTAATCTCTGGCAAGTGAGCGATTCTTCATCAACACTTCATGTCCTTTTTCTAGGAGTTGGCCAAGACTGGTGATGTTGCTTTTCATAGCTGGTACGTAATAAACATCTAATATGTATTTCTTTTGTCCATTTTTCTGTGTAATCATGACTTTGCCTTTTCATTTGACCTCTGTGTGTGAGTCGTCTCCAAAAGTTACACAACCAAGGATCATTTCATCAATCTCCACGAATAATTCTTTTCTGCAGATATGTGATTACTGGCACAATTATCAAGATACCAAATATTTTTCTCGAATTCTTTATTTCTTTTATAAGTAAGGAATACATAAGATTCTTCATTGTTCTCTTCTTTAGCTGCTGCTACATAACCTTTTCTTCCTAATTTGGAGTTGATCTATACTCGTAACTATAGTGACCATACTTGTTGTAATTATAGCATTGTACTTGAGATTTATCTCCTCGTTGATATTTGCCTCTGCCTTGGCCTCTATATCCTCATCTACAGTTTGGTGACTGATAATTTTCATTTGTTTGAGTGGTGTCATATGATCGGCCACCGCGTCCTCGTTCTCTTCGTCCACCTTTTTATCTTCTACGATAACCACCATGATTTCCTCGACCTCTTGTGTAGCTATTGTTGGCTTTTCCTTCATTGACGTTCATCTTGCTTTGCAAAGCTTGCTCCAAATTTTTAAATCTTCATTTTTTTTCATCTTATGCTTATGGGCTTGAAGTAAACCCACAAGTTCATCGGTCGATATCTGGGACAAATCTTTCGATTCTTCTATTGCAACAACCACATAGTCGAATTTTCCTGTCAACAACCGCAAAATCTTTTCCACCACTCTAACTTCATCAAGCGATTCACCATTTCTTTTTATTTCGTTTATCACCGTTTTTACACGATTAAGATAATCATCTATGCTTTCTGTATTTTTCATTTTTAGCATTTCAAATTCAGCTCTAAGCGTTTGTAAATGTACTTTTTTTTGCTTTTTCAGTACCTTAAAGAGATTTTTGTAAAATCTCTCACGCTTGTTTTGCAGTCTTCGCATCAATTTTTTTTCAAATGTAGATTCATCTACTCCTTAAAAAATAAAGAACAACACCCTCTTGTCTTTCTAGCGAGATTCTTTCAGTCCCCCTTTCTCTTCATTCGATAAGGTTGTTTCTACTGTTGTATTTTCGGGTTCGACATAGCCTTCTTCGACAATATCCCAACAATTTTGGGAATCGAGTAATGCCTTCATTTGGATACTCTAGTTGCTATAATTTGTCTTTGTCAATCTCAGGATTTGTGGTTGAATCATGTTGGTCATCTTCACCGTTGCGTAAATTCGAATTTGGACTTGGCTCAAATACAACTTGTTGGAAGCGTTGGTGGGCATTCAGTGTAATTTATAACTCACATAATATTATTAATACGAACAAAATATTATTATTAATACGAACAAAATATGAATACAACACAAACACTAGCCGCTAGTTAGCAAACACCACTCACAACCTTTACTAAGCTTTACTCACAGTTGTTTTCATTTCTCACGACTCACACTCTATTGATTTCTTTCTATTGATTTACATACATACATAGTTACATCGTGGTCCTATATATAGTGCTCATCAGCCGACTTAAAGAACTATCTAAACCCTAATTAAATATTAGTATTTCATAATTATCTAGATTTGTAGCCATAATCTACTGCCATGTCATTTTGCTTTGCTGCCACACGTTTTCCTTAATCCTTGTGTGCCGCCATCATCAATGCTTAAATGCTAAGGATTTTATTCATTGCTGCCACGTTTTGCTGTAATGTTCTTCAAGTACTTTCTACATGGATCCATGTCATCTTCTCTTGCCACCTTGCATCTTTTAATTAATTTTTTTCAATGTTGCCGACTTAAGTAGTTAATATCAAGTTTGATTTCTAACAAGGGCCACCACCCGCAGTTTTTATGGCGCTGCTGAGTACCGCACAATATCCCACCGACAATGGTATCCCGAACAATCAATTATTGAAGGATGTGCACCCGTTGGTAGGATGTAAAAACAGGTAATCAGGTTCTATTAGGTTTTATCAGGTTAGGTCAAATCGGATACAAGTTATTTTATGTCAATTTGATGTTTTGACTCGATTTTGTTGTCACTATTTTTTTACTTTTTTTTAAAATAAAAAATAAATAAAAAATAATAAAAATATCCTTTCGAATAAAACTCATCTTCAAAGGAAATAATAATAATAATAATGAGCCTATTTTAAAATAAAATACAAAAAAGAGAAATAATAATAAACCCATTTTAAATAAAAAAGAATAAAATTTGGTTCATAAAACCCATTTCAAAAATAATAACCCAAAATAAACCCATTTAAATAAAAAACCACTAGAAAAATAATAAATAAGGAACCCATTTTATTTTTAAGAGGCCCAAACTAACCCATTTATCTTTTTTTTTTTTCAGGTTTATTTGAGACCGTTGGATCTAGGGTGAAATAATGAATGACTTGGATCGAATAAAGAAAAAAAAGAGGAAAAAGGGGAGGATCTCGCGCAGCCACGCGCCAGCACGTGCGCGGGATCATCTCTCCTAAATCCCCAGCCGAAACGGCTGGGCCGGTTGCTGATCTTGATTCCGCCATCCCTGGGCCACGGCGGCCGCCGTGGTTGGTGCCGGTCGATTCGTCTCAACCGGCTGAGTCCAATGCCACCGACCCCGTCCCTTGCCGTCGCCGGTAGCTCGTCAATTGAAGGGGAAAATGGTTTGAACCCTAATTTAATTGGGGGCAAAATATCCCAAATTGGAGCCGAATCAGATGAAATTCGGGATGAATTTCAACAAATCAAAGCTGTGCTAACATTTTGGATGATTTCATGGGACGAAAATAGGGATTTTGTCCCCAAATTGCCTTGAATCCCAATCCCCCAAACCCTGTAAATAGTGCCCAATTTTCCATTGTTCAACACACAAGAAATCATCCAAAAATACCCAAAAAATAATTCTCTAAATTTCTTTGAAGCTGCTAGAATTAGTTCGAATTTTGAGTTGCTCCAGTTTGAATTTTTGAAGAAGAAGCAAACTTTTTCCAGTGGTATTTGGAATCAGTTCGAAACTCATAATTCCTCCATTTACGGTATAATTTTCTTTTCTTCTATTTACATTTGGAGTTTAATTTTTTCTGGTTAATTTTTTTGTTCTTATTTTTAGGTTGCATTTTATGTCGGTAGCTTGAATCTTGTGTTTTTTTTGGTTTTTTTATCTTTGATCTTGGATTCGTATAATAATAAAAGAAAACTTGTTCTTCAAATTTGAAGTTGATTTGGATGCGTTTGATCCATGATTCATTTCTTTTAAAAATATACAAAAAAGCGTTGTTGAAATAAAAGGTTCTTTTTTAGAAAAAAGAAAACGAATAAAGAATAATAAAACAAGTTTTTTAAAGTAATTTTTAATAATTTTCAAAAAAATACAATGTTTTCAAAATCTGAAAAATAATCTTTTGTAAATAAAATACTCTTTAAATATATTTTTAGAAATAATGATAGTGAAGTAAAAAATAAATGAAAGATTTTCTAAAATAAAAAAAATAAATAAAAGTTTTAAGGACCTTTTTTTGTAATATAAAAGAAATGTTAAAAGAAAAAAACTATTTAATACAATTTTTAAAAAAAAATAAAAAAGGGTTTTCAAAACTTAAAAATAAAAAGATTTCCCTAAAAAATAAAAACATAAAAATTAAAAAGGGTTTAAAAAGCATGAAAAATTAAAAAGATATTAAAAAAACTAAAAAAATTAAACTTTAAAACGTAAAAAGTATACTTTTTTAAAGAAAATAAAAGGTTTCAAAACGTTACAAATAAAAAATATACATAGTTTTTTTTTCAAAGTAAAAAGGATTAAAAATAAAGCTTTTCAAAACGAGTTCGATCCAAGCCTTAAAACACAAATATGAAAAAACTTTAACTCGTTGTCTTGTTTGCTTTTTTAGTGATAGATTGAACCTTAGAAATAAGTTCTACAAGCCTTAGTTAGAAACTTTTATTTGATAAAATTTTCTTCATAAAAATAAAATACGCTTAATAAAATTTAAAGCCTTAAATAGGAATAAAAAAACTTAGACCTTCTTTAGGATTAATAAACTTTAATTTAGAGAAAAATAAAAAAAATCTTCAACAAATCAAGTTTCTTTGTCTGTTTGAAAAGTGGAATCTAAATAATGCGGTGTCTTACTAAACGGAAATGACGGGTTAGCGCCAGAAGTGTTGGCGGTGATTGGAGTTCATTTTCAGATAGTAAGGCCGTTAAAATAAAATTAAACTTACGAACGGAAAATAATTTAAGTTTTATATCGATTCGCAAAATCCGACTTTAAAACTTTTTGTAACCGACAAGGTACCAATTTTTGGGCGTCGTGGGGGTGCTAACCCTTCTGCATGTGTAACCGACTCTTGAACCCGTTTTTGTGTTTTCGTAGACCAAAAATGTTGTTTTAATAAAATAAAATAATTTTATTAAAATAACACGTTTTAGGTGATCCAATCACACCTTCATTAAAGATTGGTGGAGACTCCGTTGTTTTGATTTTAAAACGTCGGGACCACTTGAAAAAAGGTTGCAACAGCTTGGCGATCCGCCGAAGAGAACTTTTTTGTTTTTACAAAAAAAAAGAGTCGGACCACAAGTCGGTTACATCTTGTTTTAATGTCGGAATTTGTGAATTTAAGTAAAGATTAACTTAATTGTTCGTTTATAAGTTTAATTTTATTTTACGCATTTAAGACTTAAATCCAATCTCTAAGCCCGAGCTTTGTCCTGTTCGTTTACGTAGGGGAAAACGCTATTGCTCTCGTAGGAATATTAATTCTCCGTATGGGCCTAGCAAGTACCGTTGGGGCTCACGCTCTATGCTCTCGTGTGGATATTGATCATCTGTATAGGCATAGGAGTGGGTCCCCCTGAGTTGAACCTGATTCATTTGAATCCTATAATGGGTGAGAATCAGGGGACTTGCTACCCTTAGTAGGGGACAACAAGGACAATTCGGGAACCCTTTTAGAACCAAACTTGTATGAGAATCTAGAAGCCCACCCCTTTAGAGCCATGCGGAAAGCCTAGGTTTTAAAGTTTGGTCAAAATCATTTCTTGCGGATAGTCCGTAGAGACATGTCCAGAAGTGTTGGAATGCGCTGCCCAGTTGCTATTCATAAAGAAGTTGTCCTCTTATGTTCTGCTTTTGTTTTGTTGAATGCACTAATCCTTTGTCTCTATCTTGCTTACTTGTTTTGCATGTTTGTCCATTTCATCAAAATTTCATTCCTAGAGAGGGTTGATTCTGAAGACATTTGCTCGGTTAGAGGAAACTTTTGACCATGGATGAGAGACTCCTTCAGAAGGAAGAGGACAATATGGATGTGTATCATTGGTCCAGGGTCAACTAAGAGGCATACATGGATAGTTTGAAAGGTGATTATGTGACAGAAACTTCAGAATATGCCCATATCAGTGTCAAACAGAATAATGTTCAAGAGCTACTGGAAATTTGGGAGCATTTTGATCACACAACTAAACAAATGTTCCTTCACACCTACGGTGACATAGCATATCTATTGCATGTGGAGGTAGATGAACCGTTCCTCAAAGCTCTAATTCAGTTCTGGAATCCTGGATATTGTTGTTTCACATTCAATGGTGAAGATATGATGCTTACACTTGAACAATATTCTGTACTTTTCAACTTGCGCGAAGTGAAGAGGGACCGAGTTTATGCTAAGCCACCCAAGAACAAGAACGCTCATGTGAGACTCTAAGCTTTTACCAGTATGGGTAAATGGTTGATACAGAAAATAGGGGGCAGTTTCTCTTTCCCATGGTGGAGCATCCGAAATATAATTTCCACTTATCCTAATAGAGAAAAAATGTGGACCTACTAGCAATAGTAATCTACGGTTTAATGATCTTCCCGAGGACGTTAGGCAGAATCGATGTGGCTATGCTAGATATTTTTGAACAGTTGAAGAGGGAAACCAATCCAGTGCCAATGGTGCTTGCCGAAACCTTCATTTCCTTGAACGCATGTCAGA
The DNA here is from genome assembly GCA_019671005.1 of Hibiscus mutabilis. NCBI lineage: Eukaryota > Viridiplantae > Streptophyta > Magnoliopsida > Malvales > Malvaceae > Hibiscus > Hibiscus mutabilis. Next base: position 9,010,826 of record CM033735.1, on the reverse strand, counting down.
AATTAGAGGGTGTGTGCTTCAGAGGATGTGCTCAATTACTTCAGGTTTGGGCCCTTAGCCACTTTTGGAAATGCCCACCCTTGACTTTGCCCAACATATTCTCTCCAAGTTTCTCTCCACTTAAGGAGTTTATGAAGGAAAAAATGGCCGGTGTTGAAAATGAAGAAGTGGATCGATATTTTCTGGGACCTTCATGATCAAGATATCGTCTAGAAGGCTCCATGGTTGGGATACACATATGTTCTGTATAAATGTGGGGATTATAATCATCTTATGCTGTTGGGCTTATGGGGTGGAATCAGTTGTGCTCCTTTGTTGGTTTTGCGACAATACAACATCCACCAGTTTGTTCTTTTCACAGCAGGCCTTGATTCAACAGAATTCAAGTTTCAAGGTGAGTTCAGAGAGAAGGTTCAGACCATTAATGATTCATGGAAGCACTACTATCGAACGAAAATGGAATATGGCAGAGATCGTATATTTACCCCTGACTATGATATGTGGAGACACATGAGGGTGAATGACATGGTTCCACCGCCCACTGGCCAAGCCAAGCCTATAGAAGAACAGTTGAAGGTAGTCCCATCTGAAGCCGATATCTTAAGGGCAGATCTCAAAAAAGCTCAAGGACAAGATAGAATCCTTAGAAGAACAACACACGAGAGACATGTATGAGGCGAGCTTGGAGGTGTAAAAGTACAAAGGCGAGACAGATCGAGTGATGAAGATGTACAAGAACTTGGAGGAAAAGTTTGAGGTACAGAGAGTTGACTTTCTCAAGTTCCAGACAACAGTCCGAAATGCTGATTTGAAGAAGAGCCTAGAGCAGTGGAAGCGAGAAGTAGAAGAAGCTGTTGGAAAAGAAAAAGAGCGGAGCAAAAGGGAAATTGAGAAATACAAGCATGCTCTCACTGAAGAGAAGAGAAAAGGTAAGCAAACAGTTCAAAATGAGAAGAGGAAGTGAACTCTCGAGGAGGAGATGGAGAATGTAGTTGCTTGGAAGAGGAAAACCCATGACAAAAAAATCTGTGTGTGCGAGCTGCAGTCTTAATGTGATACAACTCATGAGAAGTTGAGACAGAGCCAGCCCATTGTTTCTGAACTACAGGCCAAGGTAGCAGAACTTAGCCATATTCTGCATACATTTCAGAGCCATCACACATATATCGAGCTTCAGGCCAGTCAGACAGAAAATAAAACTCTAAAGGAGAAAATAGGAATCATGGAGAACACTATCCATGAGTATAGGACGAAGATCCTGGTCCTAGAAGACATCAATGAAGGTGGAAATGATTACTGGTTCACCTATCTTAGGGACAACTCTAAGAGGTTCCAAGAACGTGATGAGTTTGATAAGACCATTATGACCCAAGTATAGGATGTGGCCAAACATGTGATGATGCTAGCTACAGAGGTTGCGGCTCTTCGTCGGTATGCCAAGCCAGTTAGAGAAGTGGGACCAAAACTCGTGTGGCTGATAGAGGAAATGAAGGAATTAGGTGTTCGGGAGAAAGATATTTGTAAAAAATAGAGTTAATGTAATAAAAATCTTTTCGTTCAATAAAGAGTTTGTTCTATGAGCAATTAATTTGTGGAATCAATAGCCCCTCGCTTGCATTCATGCATTTCCTTTTTTGCACATTTCTTTTGTTGGCTTTGCATTCAATTAATATCATTGCATACATGACATAAGAATTTAATCAAAATAATTTACCCAAATAGAAATTTCAAAATAGCAACTCACAAATACAATACCTGTTCCAAAACCAGAGCGATGGACAAGAGTACTGAAGACAGAATGACATCTCTCGAAATCAACCACAAGAGTACTCAGGACTGGCTGGATAAGATTGAGAGTGGCTTGAAGCATGAGATCGAATTGGCGCACAAGAAGACAGTTGGTCAGATTGCGACCATGTTAGGGTTCAAAGACCTTGATGCTCAAGATAACCCAGAAAATGTTAACACTTTACCATAATTTCAGGGGATTCACCCTGGAATACCAAGAGGGGCATCCCCGTTCAAGGCCAAATCCTCCCTCAACTTTGCAGAATCTTCTGCTCGTGCACAAACTGAGCCAGTGGTCAACCATGGGGTAGTCCATGATCATGAGGTTCTGAACCTTGATGAAATTGCTGATAAGGTCGACATGAACAAAAAACTTGAAGATCGCTGTGACAAGTTAGAGGAGATCATTAGGACTTTCCAAGAAGGGAACAACCATGGAGGTGTAGATGCTAGAGACCTGAGTCTGGTGTCCAACTTGACAATTCCTCCGAAGTTCAAGACCCTGACTTCGATAAATACGATGGGACTACATGTCCCAAGGCTCATCTGACCATGTATTATCGCAGGATGTCGATGTACTTGGAAAATGAGAAACTCCTCATTGATTGCTTCCAAGATAGCTTGTCTGGATCCGCCACTCGCTGGTACAATCAGTTAAGCCGAGAAAACATCCAAACTTGGAAGGATTTATCAAGGGAGTTCGGTGAACAGTATAAACATGTTACCGATATGGTCCCAAACAGGCTCGTTTTGCAAGGGATGGAACAAAGGCATAATGAAAGCTTCTGCCAATATGCTCAGAGATGGCGGGATGCGGCCGCTCAAGTTCAGCCACCACTACTGGAAATTGAAATAACTCTTATGTTTGAGGACACCCTTAAAGGTGCTTTCTATGATCGTATAATCAATCATGCGACGAAAAGTGTTGCAGACATGTTAATGAACGGGGAACTGATTTTGGCAGATGTTAGGAGCGGAAAGCTCGATGAAGGAGAGACAAAGAAACCATATAGGAAAAAGGATAATGAAGTCAATATGACAGGCGTTTACAACCCTAATTACTCAAAAGGGATAATTCTTAATAAGCTTGTTTCCAAAAATACCAACCATGTGGTTTCAAACTCGCCAAAAGATGAACGAAAATACCAGGGAATAAGAAGCCATATGTTCCTCCTATCCCTATGACGTATGCTGAGTTATTCTCCGAGTTGGTTGAAGCACGGATGGTGCTACCACGACACGTTCCTCCCTTCTCTCCACCATACCTATCATGGTATGATGAGAAGACTCAATGTGAATATCACGCTGGTAACATGGGCATACTATTGAGAACTGCATTGCCTTCAAGAGAGTAGTAGATGATCTACGAAAATCAGGCATGTTATCTTTTGATACTTCAGACGCAAAAGATAACCCACTGCCTAACCACCAGAAGACTAAGATGAATGCAGTTGATGAGGATGAAGGCAAGATGGTAAAGAAGTATGTTAAAGAAGTTAAGGCACTTATAGCATGGGTATGGGCCCAAATGGTGAAGGCTGGACTGCTAGGAAACGAGACGTGGAAGTTGAAAGAGGATGGTATGTTTTTCTGCGAGTACCATCAGGTGGGAGGACATGAAATTCAAAGCTATTTTGAATTTAGAAGTTTGGTCCAAGATAGGATGGACAACAAAGAAATAGACTTCTTTGAAAAGAAAGAAAAGAGTCGTACGTTGGATGTATGCGCCTCAGATGAAAGCCCCACAAGAAGGAGCTATGCGGGAATGAAGCCCTTAGTAATTAAGACCAAGGTCAGAATTAATGAGCCTAAGAAGGAAACAATTTCGAAGCTGGTTATAAAGGCACCTACCCCTTTTCCATATAAGAATAGTAAACAAGTGCCTTGGAATTACGCTTGCTCGGTAACAGCTTTAGGAAATTCACCAGTTAGAGAAGGAAAAGAAGAAGAACCGATTAATCAGGTGGGCAATTTTACAAGAAGTGGAAGATGTTAATCACCACTAGAGGCTGAGGGTAGGGATACTACCCAGAGGAAGGTAGCAACTGAAGAACCCAATGGAGAAAATGATTTCTTTATGGAGAAACCCATGACTCACCTTGAGCCAGTGAAAGAGTCTGAGGCTCAAGAATTTTTAAAGATACTCAAGCATAATGAGTATAGTGTGGTGGAGCAGCTGCATAAACTCCCGACAAGAATCTCAATGCTATCTCTATTGTCGAGTTCAGAGGGCCACCGTGATGCCCTTTTAAAGATCTTGAACCATACTTTTGTTTCAAAAGAGATAACGACCGACAAGATAGATGAGTTGGTCAACAATATTGCAGTGAATAATTTCATCGCATTTAATGACGAAGAAATTCCAGCAACTGGGAGGGGATCATACAAAGCCCTTCATATTTCTGCTCGATGCAAGGGGCCATGTTGCCAGGGGTTCTCATTGATAATAGGTCAGCGTTGAATGTGTTGCCTTTGGATACCTTGAAGAAGCTACCGGTTGACCGCTCTTACATGACTGCATATCAAAATACTGTGAGCGCATTCGATGGAACCCAAATGATGTTTTGGGGAAAATAGAAATACCCCAACAAATTGGCCCATCTACTTTTGAAATAGACTTCATGGTGATAGACATCAAGCCCACCAATAGCTGCCTATTGGGACGCCCATGGATCCATACTGCAAGAGTTGTTCCCTCCACTTTGCAGCAGAAGTTGAAATTCATAGTTGATGGCCAACTAGTGATAATTGGAGCTGAAGAAAATATCATCGCCTCGGTATCAATTGCTGCCCTTATATAGAAATAGATGCAGGTGCACTCGAGTGTCATTTTAGGACATTTGAGCTCGTTAATGCCACATTTGTCACTGAAGGAAGCAAGGTCACTGAGCCAGAATTGTCAAATAACGCAAAGATGCAAGTCAAGAAGACTCTGGGAAAAGGGGCAAAGGCCTCGGTAAGCAGCTTCAGGGGAGGCCATACCCCGTGATGATCCCTGAAAAGAGAGACCGGTTTGGTCTAGGCTACAAGCCCAACCCAATGCAGAGAAGAACATCGATAAGAGAGAGGCAGGAAAGAAAGAAAGCAAGATAAAACGAAGAATAAATTAAGTGGGAGCCAATGAAATTCCTACCACTCAACCACAGTTTCAGGTCAGGAGACATCATGAATCCCGAAACTACAAATGATGAGGAGAAGAAAATAAAGAAAGAGCTCGAGAAAGCTTTTGAGGAGCTGAACAATAACGCCATATCAGAGGAGGATGAGGGAAACAAGTAACTCTCGATGATACGCCCATGTTCAGAGCTGAAAAATTGGACTGTGGAAGAAATTCTTATAGCTTTTAGGTCATCCACAGAGTAATGCTTGAAACTAACTCTTCTGCCTTAGACCTGAAGGCATTAGAGATCTCTTGTTAAGGGTCAATGTTAAAAACCATTATGGTTCTTATATCAATAAAGGATGTTTTTCCAATAAATCTTATGTGGTAGACTTTCTTTTTTATAACTAAAACACCGTAAATAAGCCCAAAGCAAATTAAAGTAAAAACCAAAACAAAAAAAAATCATCATTTATTTTTTTGACTTTTCCTTTTTGTTGTATACATATATATTCCACTTATTTCAGGTTTCCAGATTCGATGGTACAAATAGCTCCGAATCTGATTTAGAAATTGACTTTGAGTTGCCCATGTGTTTGGAAGAGGTCGAAGACTGCAAAGATGAAGAAGAGTATGAACTGCCTAACGAGGTGCTCAGGTTGTTAGAAAGCAAAGAGAAACAAATTCTACCTCACGATGAAGAATTAGAAATTCTGAATCTCGAGTCTGAAGAAGAAAGGCGTGAGGTGAAGATCGGCATTTCTATCACCACTGAGACTCGACACAAGTTGATCAAGCTCCTACAAGAATATAATGACATTTTTGCTTGGTCGTATCAAGACATGCTTGGTTTAGACACCGACATTGTTATGCACCGACTTCCCATCAGGCCCAAATACAAGCCTGTGCAACAGAAGCTAAGGAGGATGAAGCCTGGAATGCTCCTAAAAATTAGGGATGAAGTGAAAAAGCAGTATGACGCTGGTTTCCTTGAGGTGGTTAAGTATTCTGAATGGGTGGCTAACATTTTCCTAGTCTCAAAAAAAGGTGGGAAAGTACGAATGTGTGTTGATTATCGAGACCTTAATAGGGCAAGCCCTAAAGATAATTTCTCATTGCCACACATTGACACGCTAGTGGATAACACAATAGGGCATTCTCTTTTCTCCTCCATGGATGGATTCTCAGGGTACAACCAAATCAAAATATGCCCCAGAAGATATGAATAAAAAACATTTGTTACATGGTGGGGAACCTTTTGTTACAAAGTCATGCCTTTTGATTTAAATAATGCGGGGCAACCTACCAACGTGCTAAGGCAACCTTGTTCCGTGACATGATGCACAAAGAGATAGAGGTATATGTTGATGATATGATAGCTAAATCCCGCTCAGAAGAGGAACATACTGAAAACTTGGAAAAACTTTTTAAAAGGTTGAGAAAATTCCAGTTAAAACTCAATCCGTCCAAATGCACTTTTAGAGTGAGATCATGAAAGTTGCTGGGATTTGTTGTGAGTGAGAAGGGAATTGAAGTTGATCTAGACAAAGTTAAGGCCATCCAAGAATTTTCTCCATCGCGAACACAAAAAGAGGTTCGAGGATTCCTTGGAAGGTTAAATTACATTGCTCGTTTTATTTCCCAATTAATGAAAAAATGCAGCCATGTATTTAGATTGCTTCAGAAAAATAATCCGAGAACATGGAATGAAGAATGTCAAGTGTCCTTAGAGGAGATCAAGAAGCAGTTGACGAATCCTCTTATTTTGGTACCACCTATTTCGGGGAAGCCTCTGATCTTGTACTTAACTGTTCATAAAAACTCAATGGGGTGTGTATTGGGGCAGCATGATGAAACTGAGAGAAAAGAAAAAGCAATATATTATCTAAGTAAGAAGTTCACAGATTGTGAAACCAGATATTCTCTAATTGAAAAACTGTGTTGCGCTTTGGTATGGGAAGCCAAAAGGCTTAGGCGGTATAGGTTATACCATACCACATGGCTAATCTCGAAGTTAGATCCCCTGAAGTACATGATAGAGGCACCAGCCTTATTAGGAAAATGGCCCGTTGGCAAATGTTACTCTCGAAATTTGACATTCAATATGTGAGCCAGAAAGCAATAAAAGGGAGATTAATAGTATACTTCTTGGCAAGTCGTGCTTCCGAAGTTTATGGGGCCTTGAACTTTAATTTTCTGGATGAGGACTTAATGTGCATTTCGATTGACGAGGATGATAGCCTAGAGGAATCCTGGGTGATGAACTTTGATGGAGCTGCAAATGCATTGGGACGTGGCATTGATGCAGTCTTAATTTTGCCATAAGGGAATTACTACCCATTCTCTTGTCGGTTAAAATTCTTTTGCACCAATAATATGGCGAAATACGAAGCTTGTATATTGGGTTTGCAAGCAGCCATTGAAAGAAAGATCAAAGTTCTAAGAGTTTTCAGAGATTCTGCGCTGGTCATTTACCAAATCCGTGGAGAATGGGATACCAAGGATGCAAAGTTAATCAAGTATCACAAATTAGTTCTTGAACTAATCAAGGAGTTCGATGAAATCACCTTCAGGCATCTCCCGAGAGAGGATAATCAGATGGTTGATGCCCTTACTACTCTGGCTGCCATGTTCAAGGCTAGTGAGGGTATAATGTGGAAGAAGAAGCGGATGGTCTCCCATGGTACCATGACATTTTACAGTATATGAAAACCCAAGAATATCCATTACAGGCAACTGAAAATGATAAGAAAACGATCAGAAAATTAGTTGCGGGCTACGTCTTTGATGGCGAGGTCCTATACAAAAAGAGTCGAGATCAAGTGCTATTAAGGTGTGTAGGCGCTAAAGAAGATCAAACGATCTTGGAAGAAGTGCATGAAGGGGTTTGTGGGACTCACCCTAGTGGCTTTACTATGGCCAGGAGAATTATGCGCTTTGGATATTATTGGTCCACTATGGAAACAGATTGCATCAATTATGCCTGTAGATTTCACAAGTGCCAGGTTTATGCTGACAAGATTCATGCATCTCATCTACCGCTTCATGTCATGACTGCCCCATGGCTCTTCTCAATGTGGGGCATGGATGTAATTGGCCAGATGTACCCTAAAGCCTCGAACGGCCACAGGTTCATTTTAGTAGTTATCGACTACTTCACAAAATGGGTAGAAGCAGCCTCATACGCGAATGTCACCAGGTCGGTTTTTTGCAAATTTTTGACAAAAGAGATCATTTGTCGCTATGGCTTATCAGAGAGAATCATCACCGACAATGCGTCCAATTTAAATAACAAGATGATAGATGGGGTTTGTGAACAGTTCCAGATCAAACATCACAATTTGGCAACATATCGCCCAAAGATGAATGGAGTTGTTGAAGCTGCAAATAAGAACATCAAGAAAATAGTCGCGAAGATGGCTGACACTTACACTGATTGGCATGAGAAGTTTCCACTCGCATTGTATGCTTATAGAACGGTTGTACGAACTTCCACTAGGGCAACACCATTTTCATTAGTATATGGAATGGAGGTTGTGCTGCCAATTGAAGTTGAAATCCCTTCACTCTGTATTTTGATGGAGGCAAAACTAGAGGAGGCCGAATGGGTTCAAACAAGATATGACCAGTTAAACCTCATTGATGAAAAGAGGTTGAAAGCAATTTGCCACGACTAGATGTATCAAAAAAGAATGATACGAGCATATGACAAGAAGGTCCACCCGAGGAAGTTTAGGAAAGTTGATATCGTGCTAAAGAAGATGTCATCAATCCAAAAGGACTCGCGAGGAAAATGGGCACCTAATTGGGAGGGGCCATATGTGGTATCAAAAGCTTTCGATGGAGGGGCACTAATTCTGGCTGAAATGGGCGGAGACGAGCTCAAGAATCCAGTGAATTCTGATTCAGTCAAGAAATATTGCGCATGAAATGAAGAAGAAAAAAAGTGAAAACTCGTAAGATAAAAAAGAAAAGAAAAAAAAAGAAAGAAAAAAAGAAAGGAAAAAAAAGAAAAAAAGAGGGTTCAAGATGAAAACCCGCAAAGGGCGTCTTGAAACCAAAGGAGGATTCGAGTTGAAAACCCGCAAAGGGCGGCTCGAATTATTACAGACAATGAATAATACCTTCAGAGGCTTGGATATTCATAAGGAATTTCATATCTTCATTCATCGTTGTAGTGGACAAAATTTTCTCGACAAAGGCATCACTCGAGGTTGTTTCGAGGAAAGTTCAGACCTTTGATATCTGGATACTTGTCTTTTGACCCTTCTTTTGTACTTTTCTTTCATGTTTTCCACAACATTAATGAAAATTCTTCTTTTAAGCCTATTTTCTTTGAATGCCCCATTTACATGAATGTCTTTTATTAGGTTAAAGATCATTTTGGTTTAGGCATCATTAAAATATGCAAGAGATTTTTGTGTATTACTCTGGACATGATTTAAGAATATAGGGACTATGACATGGTCCCTTATTAAGCCTCGAATATGGGGGATGCTATGATCAGGGGCAATTAATACCCAACGGCTTTGATAATAAGCCTGGAAAGAAAAAGGTTAAAATATCGTATCATTCACAGATATTTTACGGGAATTCATGAAGATCCTCAAAGGGCCTTGTCATACACAATATCGCTTGAAACCCACCCACACGATACTAATGTATCAACTACAATGATAGTTGAGTATGCAAAAGAGTATGTTTTCCAATAAGCAAAGAGATATAGAGAATGGGAATGGTGAAGAAGAAAACTACCATTTGAAGATTGGTGAAGCAGAAGACGATTATTTGGTGAAGCAAAGAGATACTAAGAATACGAATGACAAAGCAGAGACAGTGAAGATGGCCATTTGTCTAGATTAAAACAAGCTAAAAAGAGATTAAAACTTAGCATGCATTCATGTTTTAGACATCCTCTGGGGCATGTGCATCATAATTGCATCATATTGCAGGTATGCAGAAACTCTTTAGTAAAAGAACCCACCTATCCGTTCAGGCGTTAGGAGAATGGAACCTTGCTCATCAATTCGGGCACATGGAGAATAGAACACACCTATCCGTTCAAGCATAAGGAGAAAGGAACCCTGCTCATCTATTTGGGCACATAGAGAATAGAACTCGTCTATCTGTTCAGGCGTAAGGAGAATGGAACCCAGCCCAACTATTCAGGCATATAGAGAAAAGAACCCGCCTATCCATTCAAGCATAAGGAGAATAGAACCTTGCTCATCTATTCGGGTACATGGAGAATAGAACTCGTCTATCCGTTCAGGCATAAGGAGAATGGAACCCTGCTCATCTATTCGGGCACATGGAGAATAGAACATGCCTATCCGTTCAGACATAAGGAGAATGGAATCCTGCTTATCTATTCGGGCACATGGAGAATAGAACCCGTCTATCTATTCAGGTGTAAAGAGAATGGAACCCAGCCCAACTATTCGGGCATATGGAGAAAAAAACCTGGCTATTCGTTCAGGCATAAGGAGAATGGAACCAACCTATCTATTCAGGCATTTGGAGAATAGAACCAGCCTATCTATTTAGGCATTTGGAGAATAGAACCTGCCTACTCGTTCGGGCATCAGGAGAACGGAGTTGAATGACAATTTGGTAAACGGTGAAAATTAGTGCCACCTGTTCTTTGTTATATCCCTGTTTCACTGGAATAAGCAAATAAGGGGCAGCTGTTGTCACTAATTTTTTACTCTCTTTTCTAAAATAAAAAATAATAAAAATATAATAAAAATATCCTTTCCAATAAAACCCATCTTCAAAGGAAATAATAATAAGCCTATTTTAAAATAAAATACAAAAGAATGGAAATAATAATAAACCCATTTTAAATAAAAAGAATAAAATTTGGTTTATAAAACCCATTTCTAAAAATAATAACCCAAAATAAACCCATTTAAATAAAAAAACCACTAGATAATAATAAATAAGGAACCCATTTTATTTTTAAGAGGCCCAAACTAACTCATTTATCTTTTTTTTTCAGGTTTATTCGAGATCGTTGGATCTAGAGGTGAAATAATGGATGTCCTGGATCGAATAAAGAAAAAAAGAGGGAGAAGGGGAGGCTTACGCAGCCACGTGCCAGCACGTACGCTGCACGCGCGTGAGATCATCTCCCCAAATCCCCAGCCGAAACGGTTGGGCCTACTGCCGGTCTTGATTTCACTGTCCCTGGGCCACGGTGGCCGCCGTGGTTAGTGCCGGTCGATTCGCCTCGGTCGGTTGAGTCCAATGTCGCCAGCCCTGTCCCTTACCGTCCCCGGTAGCTCGTCAATTGAAGGGGAAAATGGTTCGAACCCTAGTTCAATTGGGAGCAAAATCTCCCAAATTGGAGCCGAATCAGATAAAATTCGGGATGAATTTCAACAAATCAAAGTTGTGCTAATCATTTTGGATGATTTCATGGGACGAAAATAGGGATTTTGTCCCCAAATTGCCTTGAATCCCAATCCCCAAACCCTATAAATAGTGTCCAATTTTCCATTGTTCAACACACAAGAAATCATCCGAAAATACCCAAAAAATAATTCTCTGGATTTCTTTGAAGCTGCTAGAATTAGTTTGAATTTTGAGTTGCTCCGATTTGAATTTTTGAAGAAGAAGGAAACTTTTTTCGGTGGTATTTGGAATCAGTTCGAAACTCGTAATTCCTCCATTTACGGTATAATTTTCTTTTCTTCTATTTACATTTGGAATTTAATTTTTTATGGTTAATTATTTTGTTCATGTTTTTAGGTTGCATTTGATGTTGGTAGCTTGAATCTTGTGTTTTTTTTGGGTTTTTTTTTATCTTTGATCTTTGATTCGTATAATAATAAAAGAAAACTTATTCTTCAAATTTGAAGTTGATATAGATGTGTTTGATCCATGATTCATTTCTTTTAAAAAATATACAAAAAACATTGTTGTTGAAATAAAAGGTTCTTTTGTAAATAAAATACTCTTTAAATATATTTTTAGAAATAATGATAGCGAAGTAAAAAATAAATGAAAGATTTTCTAAAATAAAAAACAAATAAAAGTTTTAAGGAACTTTTTTTGTAATATAAAAGAAATTTTAAAAGAAAAAAAACTCTTTAATACAACTTTTTAAAAAAAATAAAAGGGGGTTTTCAAAACTTAAAAATAAAAAGATTTCCCTAAAAAATAAAAACATAAAAATAAAAAAGGGTTTAAAAAGCATGAAAAAGTAAAAAGAGATTAAAAAACTAAAAAAATTAAACTTTAAAACGTAAAAAGTAGAATTTTTTAAAGAAAATAAAAGGTTTCAAAATGTTCCAAATAAAAAATATACATAAGTTTTTTTTAAAGTAAAAAAGATTAAAAATAAAACTTTTCAAAACGAGTTCGATCCAAGCCTTAAAACACAAATATGAAAAAACTTTAACTTGTTGTAATGTTTGCTTTTAATGATAGATTTAACCTTAGGAATAAGTTCTACAAGCCTTAGTTAGAAACTTTTGTTTGATAAAAATTTCTTCATAAAAATAAAATACACTTAATAGAATTTAAACCCTTAAATAAGAATAAAAAAAACTTAGACATTCTTTAGGATTAATAAACTTTAATTTAGAGAAAAGTAAAAAAAATCTTCAACAAATCAAGTTTCTTTGTCTGTTTGAAAAGTGGAATCTAAATAATGCGGTGTCTTACTAAACGGAAATGACGGGTTAGCGCCAAAAGTGTTGGCGGTGATTGGAGTTCATTTTCGGATAGTAAGGCCGTTAAAATAAAATTAAACTTATGAACGGACAATAATTTAAGCTTTACATTGATTCGCAAAATCTGACTTTAAAACTTTTTGTAACCCACAAGGTACCAATTTTTGGGCGTCGTGGGGGTGTTAACCCTTCCCCACGCGTAACTGTCTCCCGAACCCGTTTTTGTGTTTTCGTATACCAAAAATGTTGTTTTAATAAAATAAAATGATTTTATTAAAATAACCCGTTTTAGGTGATCCAATCACACCTTCATTAAAGATTGGTGACGACTCCGTTGTTTTGATTTTAAAACGTTGGGACCACTGTAAAAAGGGTTGCGACAGATTCGGGTCAGGTGCGGGTCAGTTTTAGGTCAGGTCAAAACGGTTCGGGTCTGAATCAGTTAATTGACGGGTTAATTTGGATTCGGGTAAACTTCAGACCGGGTTCATTTCAAGTTGGGTTAATTCAGGTTTCGAATTCGTATTAAGTTTGACTTTGGTACAAATAGTCGATAGACTTTGGGTTGGTTATTTCACGAATACGAATCACATTAAAAATAAATATTAGGCATTAGAATAAACAAAAATATCATTGTTATTTAAAATATTAGAGTAAATTACAAAAATTAAAAATAAATAAGGGTAAATTTCAGTGAAAAATAAAATTTTAGGGAGTAACATGAACAAAAATATCATCATATTAAAAATATTAGACTAAATTACAAAAATATAAAATAAATAGGGGTTAATTTTGGTTCAAAATAAAATTTTAGGACTAACATGGACAAAAATTAACCTAAACTGGGACTTAATTGAATTAAAATAAAATCTAAAAGTGAACATTAAGGGCTTAATTGAAAACATCTAAACTCGGAAGGGCTAAAAAAATAATTGGCCCAACCTAAAAATTTGGGCGGTTACTTTCCCTCCTCCCACCCATTCATTTTAAAATTTTAATTAAAAAAACAATTGGTTAAAAAATGGGAGAAATGACTAGGGGAAAATTTGAACTAAAAATTGTCAAATTGATATTTTGGTTTATGGACTAAAACTTATATTTCTCCAATTTCAAAAATTAATAGGGGTCAATTTGGACTAAAAATTAAATTTTAGCTACTAAAATATATAAAAATATTATTGTACTAAATTGTTAAAAATATAAATAAATATGGGGCAATTTTGACTAAGAATTAAATTGTAGGGACTAGGATAAACAAAAATATTATTCGACTAAATTACTAGAAATATAAATATATATATATATATATGGGTCAATTTCGGCTAAAAATAAAGTTTTAAGGACTATAATAAACAAAAATATTATCATATTAAAAATATTGGACTAGATTAGAAAATTTGAAATAAATAAGGGTCAATTCGGTTAAAAATTAGGGAATAATATGAATAAAAATAAACCTCAAATCCCTAAACTAATTCCATTATCCCAAACATTTCACTTAAAACATTTACCCCTAAAGTAAACCAGAAACATGAACCCATAAATCTTACAATCACTATTCACTAATAATTAAAAGGACAAGCATAATCCCTAAACTAATCTTATAACCCCAAACACTCAACTTGACACATTAACCCCTAAACCCCAATCCTCAACACCTAAATCTTACAATCACTAATAATTAGTGCAAGTCTAATCTCTGAATCCCCTAAACTAATCTCATAACCCCAAACACTCAACTTAACACGTCTACCCATAAACACCAAACCTCAACCATTAAATCTTACAATCACTAATAATTAAAAGTGCAAGCCTAATCCCTAAACTAATCCCATAACCCCATTTCCAAACACTCAACTTGAAACATGTATTGTTTATACCCCTAAACCCCAAACCTCAACCCTTAAATTTTACAATCACTAATAATTAAAGTGAAAGTCTAATCCCCTAATCCCTAAATTAATCCACATAACCCCAAACACTCAACTTGACACTTTTACCCCTAAACCCTAAACATCAACCCTTAAATCTTACAATCACTAATAATTAAAAGTGCAAACCTAATCCCATAATCCTTAAACTAATCCCATAACCTCAAACACTCAACTTGACACGTTTACCCCTAAACACCAAGCCTCAACCCCTAAATCTTACAATCACTAATAATTAAAGTGCAAGCATAATCCCTTAATCCATAAACTAATCCCATAACCACAAATACTCAACTTGACACCTTTTACCCCTAACCCTCAAACCTCAACCCCTAAATCTTACAATCACTAATAATTAAAGTTTAGGCCTAATCCTCAAATCCCCTAATCCCTAAACTAATCCTATAATCCCAAACACTCAACTTGAAACATATATTATACCCATAAACCCTAAACATCAACCCTTAAATCTTACAATCACTAATAATTAAAAGTGCAAACCTAATCCCATAATCCTTAAACTAATCCCATAACCTCAAACACTCAACTTAACAAATTTACCCATAAACCCCGAGCCTCAACACCTATATCTTATAGTCACTAATAATTAAAGTGCAAGCCTAATCCCCTAATCCCTAAACTAATCTCATAACCCAAAAACTCAACTTGACACATTTTATCCATAAACCCCAAACCTCAACTCTTAAACTTTATAATTCCCTGATCACTAACCTCAAACACAAATAATTTTAATTTAATACATTATAATTGTCGACGTCTTTTTCATCTAGATTGAAATAAGTTGGGCCTTCAAAAGCCCGTCAAACGTTTGGAGTCGCCATCGGCCGTTTTGAGTTAGGTACGACCGAAATAAGTTGGGCCTTTAAAAGGTTTAATTATCAAACAATTTTATAAATGAGGGACTATTGGAGATATTTAGACTTGCGAAAGGGCTAAATGCGCGATTATAACGGGGCGGAGGTCCTTATTATGTTGTTTCACCTTTTTAAAATGTAAAAACGTTATAAAAACCCCGTTTTCTCATATCATTACCTCTTTTGGCAAAATCAGAACCCCCGGTTGTTATAACACCCCCTTTGTTCATCTAGGTTCATCATGAACCTAGATTTCGGTGATTCTCCGCAACAAAGCCCAGAAACTGGCCATTGAGCCACTGTGTCGACCGCTGTACGACGAGGGCCGGCGAAGCCAAAAGCCTAAAAAAGCCTTTCTCAACCCTAAAAATAGATCCAACCCTAGTTTTCCGAAACTCAAACTCTTTTCTTTTCAATAAAACCCAGAAAATAGACACGAAATTGGAACTCAAAATCGATTATCTTTCCATCCCCACCCTTCTATTTCACCACGCGTGACCTCTAGAGGTCGCTAGGCTTGTCAACGATGACGGGAGGCGGGTCGACGTGAGAGGGAGGTAAAACGACGAGGGTAAGAATAAACAAAACCCTAGCTATCATGCGTTTATGCTTTGAAATTTAAAAGGGAGATGTTTATACCTCTGTAAATGTGAGGCTTTTAGCTTTTCTCTATTCCTGATAAAATCCAGAATGCTCTCATCTTACAATTATTTTAGGGCAGTATATATATACCCTCTCGAAATTACATGTATAAGAAATGTTAAAAAGAAATCAAAAAACCCTATTGGTTGATCGCTATTTTCTTTGTATTCATGTGTATTTCTGATGATGTTGGGATGTCTCATGCTGTCATTTCTGATTTTGTACGTTTTGCTTGTGCAAAATCAGTTGATATACCGGTTCTGACATCTTCTTTGTTTACATGTGATCGAGCGTTGGAGATGATGAGACTAGAAGAGCCGCGCGCCACGGCCGACGTGGAAGGCTGACGGACGCGCGTGCAGTTTACGCGCGAGTGGGGAAGCTAAGAGGCCAGGCCGGTGTATTGCACGTGCCTCAACCTCAATCCAGACCATCCGATGCAGCTCTTGATCCCACAGTTGAGAAACGACGACGCCAGTTAGAGAGTCCTCTGTTAGGGTTTCCAATTAGGGGAGCCATCTGGACCGTTAGATCAGGATTTGATCTAATGGTCATAATTCGGCTACACAATGAGAAAGGGGCATCAGATTTCCCTAGGGTTTCTTAGATTTTGGGCCCTTATCGGGTCAACAATTATAAATGGATATTTAACTATTTAATATTATGGACTTATTTTTTACTTATCTTGTATATATTTTTATGGGCTGACAGAAATAAAATAAATGGGATTCTATTTGAATTACTTATTTATTTCTCAATCCATATGGATTCCAATTAGTTCGAAGCATATATGTATTAAGGTATAATATATAATGATAAGGATAATAAAATGAAAATAACAATAAAAGAAAAAGGAAGTCCAATACTAGTAACCTAAGCCCATTAAATTCCTTAAAGCATTTGGTTCTTTTAATTGGGCAATATATATATATATATATATATATATATATATATATATATATATATATATATATATATATAACCAACACACACATATAACTTAATATGATATAAGATCGCTATTAGTTATGATTCTAATAACTTTAGTGTTTTTTGTTTCTTTGGTTTTGGTTTTTTATCATAACAAAAATAAACAAGATAAATAAAGCCTCTTTATTGTAACATGAAAATAAAAGGGGTTTTTCCCCGGATAAAATTAGTGATTACAAGACCATTGTCTAATTTTAAAATATATCATGCAGAATGGGAAACAAATGGTGCAAGAAGGTGCCTTGACTGCTTTGACATTAGTGGCTGACTCATCTCAGGTATAGTTTTGCCCAAAATAAAGTCTAGGCGTATCGTCAATTTATATCTCTAATATGGACGACTCAGTTCAACGTTATTGGGTGTTGCAGTAGCAATTCCAAAAATATTATGATGCAGTTATACCTTACTTGAAAGCTATCTTTGTGAAAGCAACTGATAAATCTAATCGTATGCTACGTGCCAAATCCATGGAGTGTATTAGTCTTATTGGAATGACTACTGGAAAAGAGAAGTTCAGAGATGATGCTAAGCTGGTGGGTTTGCATGTAGAAATACCTTTTCTTGTTTCAATTTGATTACTTGTACTCTTGCAGTTATTTTCTTAGATGTCAGTTCTTAGAGTAATAGGTTGATGATAGAATGAATGAACAATCCTTCTTCCAAGGTAACTCAATATTAATGTAACTATCGGACACCGAAAATCTTAAAAAAAAACAAAATAAAGTTCAGATTAAAGCTAGGATAAGGCCTAGTGCTTAGACAAGCAAGAGCTTTAAGCAGGATGATGATAAGTTGGCGTGAAAATGAGAAATGTTTGCTTTGTTGCTCAAAACCTACAGTCTCCGGTGCAACCAAGACAGGTTTCCATGGCAGGAGGATTCATCGAGTTTCTCAACAATTATTCATCGGTACTGAAAATTCCAAACCCCTTGAAGCATTTTACAGAACTATTGTGTTAGAGATGAGAATCAAGCATGTAGGAGACAGATGTCAGTGACAATCAAATTTGAGATGAAATGTACATTTTTTGCTGCAACTTGTTTATTTGCTGTCTATATTTATCTGCTAAGAAAGTTCTTCATTTTGTTTTTATTTGCTAAGACTGTTTTGCAGAATCTTGGATTAACTAATGCATCAACATTCTTGATTTTGGTTATTTCCCAGAATTCCAAGTTTAATCAACCAAGCACAAGTGCAACCTCCGAAGACAAGTGCCCGGTTCTTTACAGAATTAAACTTGACCGAAAAAGTAGAACTTGAGAAAAGCTTAAAACTCTATATTTTTGACGATTTTTTATGACGAGATGATGAAGTTTTTAGTATAAGGGTTTGATGAAGATAAGGTGACCTATGGTGGTTGAATCGGTGGTTATAGTGGAGTAATTTAGAAGTTTAGTGTTAAGATTTGGTGTTTTATAGAAAAATTAAATATTGTTGGATCAATTAATATATTTTATTTTTTAAGTTTACTTCATTTTTACCTTTATCAACAGCATAAATTTGTGTAATAATTAAAAATTACAATATTACAATTACAACTATGAATTTAAAACATTGAAAACGGTTAACCTTCTAACATCTGTTTTTTAATAAATCAACATATAATTTTTAATCTTCCCAATAAAATTTAGTCAAGTTAATAAGAAAACATAAATATGTTTATACTTGGTACTCAATAGTGTAAGTGTGATTTAGTTAAAAGAAAACATAAATATGTTTTTTTATTTCTTTTTTTTGATATTTTTAATTGATTATATATGTATATATAACAAAATGATTATTTAACACTCTAAATTAATTTAAAAATTAATAATTTATATTTCTCAACACTTTAAATTAATTATATATATATATATATTCTTATATATAATTTTATAAATTAATAGTCAATAATTAAATTATTTAACAAAAGGATTTTAATACAAAAAATAATAATTTAAATGGTGAAAAAATTTAAATTATCATATTATAATATAATAAATTTATAATTTCTCAAATATTTTGAAAATCATCAAATCATAAACTTCCTCAATTATATGTTAAATATCAAGCCAGGTCTATATCAGTTCAGGTCAACAACAGGTCGGGTTCAAAATAAGTCGGGTCAATTAACAGATCAGGTTCAAAACAGGTCGGGTAAAATCGAATCTCGGGTCGATTCAGTCAGGTAATATCGGTTATCTGCCAGGTCAATCTCGGGTTTGGGTTCGTTTCAGTCGGGTTTCGGGTCCACAGTAACAGGTTCAATTTGGATTCGGGTCGTTCTTGGTCGGATGCAAGTCGGGTTCGGTTACTACAGTAACAAGTACAACTCGGATTCGAGTCAACAACAGTCGATTACAGATCGGTTTCGGGTCATCGCATCCTCGGGTCAAACAAGGTTTTAACTCGAACAGGTTTCAGTCGAGTTTTCAGATCGGGTCAATTTTTTACATCCCTACCCGTTGGCTCGAAAAGGCATCAGTCAGAACCAACATCGACAAGCTCAGGCGGATAAGGAAACTGAGAACTCATTCCAGCCGTAACTACTGACACACAACAACAGCAACAACCATCCTAGGCCAGTATCCTTTTGCCAGTATCAACTGATTGATTGGTGCTATCACGGAGTCGTCGTTATCAAGACCAACGTTCAGACACAGACTCACGCACTTTCCTTATTTTTATTTTCTCCTCCTAGTTTTTAGTTAAGCTGTGAAGTTATTTTATTTTTATCGGGTGGTAAGAACTCTAAGTTGTTATTTTGAACTTTAGTTTGACGAATGAATGTTCAAACTTTCATTAGATTTTATTTAATATTATATATTTTATATATTAATAATTTATTTTTTATTAGATTTCATCACATCTGTGATGCAAGTGAAAGAAAACACAAAAATATAAATTTATTGAAGGGATGATTATATACGAAATGATAAGAGGTTTGTATATGATTTATAAATTAGATAAATGAATGAATAGTATTTTAAATTTGATTTAAAATATTCGAATATTTTTTTAAATCAAATATTTAATATTTTAATAAATATTCGATTTAATTTAAATATGAAAAAGGAAAAAATATTCGAATATTTTAAATTAAATTTCTTTTCTTTAAATCAAATATTTTTTTTAAAATCGAATATTTAATAATTTTCAAATTTAAATTAAATCGAATGTTTGTGTGATTACTGATTATACACACCCCAAATGATCTAAGTTTGAGTCTCCTTTCAACCACTTTTACTTCTTCTTTCTCTAACATTTACTGCATTATACGATATGTATATTAAAAGGGTGCAATTTCTATTACTAAGACCAGCTTGGCTCAGTGGTAAAGGCTTGGGAATTTACCCTCCTGTAGAGGTGGTAAACGGGTCATTCGGTTCGGTTTCGGTTCGATTTATTTCGGGTCTGGCTACATTCAGTTCAAATCCGGTTCGGTTCGGGTCTGGTTCAGTTTTAGTTCAGGTCTATGGTGATTTTGGTTCGGGTATTAGGTCAAGACTTTGGTTCGGTTGATTTTCGGTTCGGTTGACTTTCGGTTCGATTGATTTTGGTTCGGTTATTTTCATTTCGGTTGATTTCGAGTTCGGTCAATATCAGGTTAATAGGAGATCGATCAGTTCTAGTCAGGTTTTTAGGCCGAGTTAGGTTTTTCTACCCTATATATAACTTTATATAGCCTATATATTTGACTTTTTGGTGTGTTGTGCAACAATTCACATGTCATCTTTATTTATTTATTTTAATATATTTTCTTTATTTCGGGTTTCCATTCGGATCGGTTGAAAATCGGTTCGGGTCCATTCGGTTCGGTTAAAAATCGGTCCGAGCCTATTTTCGGTTAACTGAAGTTCGATTCGGTTTTGGGTTGGTTCAGTTTCGGTTCGGGTTTTGGATCAAATTTGGGTCATCATGTTCGGTTCAGTTTCGATTCAGGTAAATTGGTTCGATTTTCGATTCTTGGATCAAGTTTGCCAGGTCTACCTTTTTGGTCCCAGCTTCAAACCACCTCAATGACGTTCTTCATTCTTATTTAATTTTCCTTTAACCAGGTGGTGACACGTGTCACCACCTGATTGGAGGGAAAGATATATTAAATAAAATAAATTGAAATTTGAGTAAATTAGTCCAATTGATTTAATAAGTAAATAACAGTGACCAAATGTATAATTTTACAAATTTCTGTTAACTGCCACCTTACCCCCCATTAGTTTTTTTAATTGCAGTGGTTAAAAAAGGTCAATTTAATAAGTTTGGTGGTCTGATTGACAAGTTGCTTAGTTCGGTGGTCAAAATAGGTATCCCCTAATAGTTTGGTGGTCACTAATGTAGTTACCCTAATTTTAATTATAAGTCTAGTCCTTAAAGTTTTTAATATTTATTAATCAATTTAATGGTGTTCAACGGTATGCGACATCTGTTGTAGAATTTTCCTTATTATGATCATTGAATTTTATATTAATAGTCATATACACAAATTTCAAAAAATTTCGATATATGAAAATAGGAAAATTCTACAACGTGGGTCGAACACCGTTGAACACCACTAACGCTGAACACTATTAAATTAATTAATAAAAATTAAAAATATTAAGGAATCAACATACAATTAATAATTATTTAAAATAAAATTTTAATTAAATTATTTCTCATATATATATTATATTTTTTAATCTTTATTTTCAAATAATTAGATCAAATACCAACACCTAAATTAAAAAACC
The DNA here is from genome assembly GCA_019671005.1 of Hibiscus mutabilis. Taxonomy (NCBI): domain Eukaryota; kingdom Viridiplantae; phylum Streptophyta; class Magnoliopsida; order Malvales; family Malvaceae; genus Hibiscus; species Hibiscus mutabilis. The sequence continues at coordinate 8,989,112 of CM033735.1, read as the reverse complement.
TAAATCTTTTTTCTTTACCATTCCAGCCGCTGCCGCTGTTAGCCACCATTCGTCGACGAGATTGTCGCCGCCACGCTTACATCCCTGCTGCAGCCTAATCGTTGTTTGAGCTTGACCGTCGTTTCCCATCGTTCGCGCAACAAACCATTAAGAAAATAGAACCCTGATTAAACCTGCAATTATACTTTCGATTTTCACATATTGCCAAGCTGAAGTTGTTGTTTTCTTTTTAAAAAATTGTGAATATATTTTGATCTGTTTGATCAAAAGGGGGTTCATTTGGAACTAAAGAATTTATAAATCAAAGCAAAATTACTGATGAATTTTATAGTAGATTTGAACCGAGTTTAGTATTATCATTCTGGGTTTACAAAAATTAAGATTTTAAGTACCATTTTAATGCTTGTTCTTCAATTGTGTTTTCTTTTTTCTCAGGCAGGTCCAAGAACATAATCATCCTCATATTCTTCTGCTGCAAATTGGGAATATATTCTGCAAACTTCATGGTGGATGCCTGAAGCCTGGAAAAAATGGTGTCATCTTATTTTTTTAAATTATTTTTTATACACCATACTGTCATTTTCTCTTGATACATCTCTTTTTATGAGTTATTGTGGAAAACTCTATGTTGGTCGTAAACTAACACCTATGCTCTTCTTTTATTGACTTCAGAGATTAAGGGTTTGAAGAAGGAGCTGGCCAGCAAGCTTGGAGCTAATTCATCTGCTCTTGTGTTGGACTGGCAGGTAAAGTGTAAATTAACACTAGGGTGAGGAGGGCAGGTGTTCCTGTTATGCACTGTTATTTAGTCTAATAAAATGCTTTAGTTTTATTTGAAAATGACGTCGTATTGTGTTTAGGATTGGGTTAAAATTCCAAATTGTATTGCATTAAATGCATCGGATTTTTTATTCATCGATCAAATGGAATGAAAATTGTTTCTCTTGTCTTTCCTTCAGATTTTTTATTCTGTTGTCTCCCTCTACTCTTTCTACACTCCCTATTTCCTTTAATTCTTCTTCTTAGTTTTGTATTGCATTAAAGGCATCAGAGCTTTCGACCTGGCAATGGTTGACAGTGTGGAATTGCGAAATCAAACGTTCTAATCGTAACAAGATATGGCTAAGCTACAGTATGATTTCAAAGAGTTGGAGAAGAATTTGGAGGATAAGATTGAGAAAAAATTGTCTAATAAGCTTCGTGACATCCGATTGGAAGTCAGTGGTGTTCGTCAAGAGATGAAGGAAGTGAAGGCTTTACTGGAAGTTTTTATGGCCAGAACCAGCACTTCAACATGTATTTTGGGTGCGACTGTAACACCCTAAATTTTGACATAGGAAAATGTTTTGTGACAATTAAATTAGGTGACTAATTTTGTGATCCATGTAGGACCGAAATGAAATTCTAGGGAATGGAAGAGCTAGATTGAAGTGGACATATAGTTTAGCACACAAAACTTGAGCTTTGCATGGTAATTAAACTTTTCTTAAGGGTTTGATAATGTGGCATTAGTATAGAAGGGGCACGTGTAGTTTTTTGATCTAAGATTGAAACAAAACCAAAAATTTGGTCATCTTCTTCCTTTTCCTTTTGTTGGCCAAAAGTTAGAAATAGAGAGAGGGGGAGAGTTTGTTCATGGTGATTAGCTTGCTTGGGAAATTGGTTGTTTTGGGTGCTTGAATTATACTTGAATGCTTAAGAATGTAAGTTGTCTCAACTCTTCTTTGATTCAAATCTTAGCCAAGGAGTATTGGTAGATTAGTTCAATCTTTTTTTGTTAATTATCATTGCATGATCGAAAGAAATTGGGTTGATGGTAGCTCTAGAGTGAATTTAAAGAATTATATTGATTGATGCTTGAGATAGAATTATATTGTTGTGACTTGGTTGAATTGAATCATTTGGTTGGTCCTCAATGCTGGAAATAAATGTTTTGAGTTCATATATAAATTTAGGAGTTAGAATTAAAATAATTGGAAGCTGCCCTGTTTTTAGATTAACCGAAATGAAACTGATTTGATAATTGGCATGTTATGGATGGTTTAAACATTGAATTGATGACAAAATGTTTGTGTTTGATGTATTACAAGATTGTAGTGATCAATAGAAAACATGAGAATGGCTTAGATTGAGTTGTAATAGTTGTTTAAGAGAAATTATTAAGAACTAGAAACTGCCCTGCATTAAACATTACCTTACGGGATTGTTTTGGAAAAGTTGATTTAAATTAAGTATTGTTTGAGGCAAATTAAGTGCTAAGAGATGACTTAAAACATGATAAGTAGTTAAATGGTAAATTGGATGCTATAAGCTTGATAGAAAGGTGTTTAAATAAACAAAATTTTCTAGGACATCAAAGGGCAGTTTCGAAATGCTTGTGATTAAAAGGGGGCTTCTTTGTACATTTGTGATATGTCCAGTGTCTTGACTTGTTTAATTATGGAAACTTAATGATATGGTTTGAAGAATATATGGAGAAGCATTAGAAATTCTACCTTAAGGCTTGTTGAGCATGTGTGTGATAAATAGGTAACAATTAAATGATAATGAAATGATTCTAATGCACCATTGAATTGTTATTATAAATAGACAAGAAGGGAGTTGATCAAGGGGATAAAAGGCAGAAGGGAGTGGTGATTCATGATCAGGAGTAGCTCGGCATATCTGTGAGTGTAAACTATGTTTTCGGTTAAGCTTAAGGTTGTTGAATAATCTAAATCTAGTTGATTAACATTTGAGGCTTGAATGCCTATGTTTGCTATTGCTTGCTTGAATCTTGGTAAGGTAAGTACACCAAGGTAAGTATGTGTGATTAGTTTGATAAGTTAAGCATGAATGTAAAATGGTTGATTTAGAATGCTATAGATAGCATAATGATTTGGTGATTGGATTTTGGTGATTTAAAGTTTACAACAGACTTATTGAAAACTATACAAAGAGCCTTGATTAGTATTGGTCCTAGATAGATTGGCATGCCAATAGATCTCTTGAGCTCAGCTTGAATCGGACTACGATCCCTTGATTGGTAATATTGTACCCTGGTATTATCTCGAAAAGAATATAAATTTCAATGGTACCACAGTACCCTTGCTTGTTGATGATTGTGATTTGAAATTGTATATCTAGACTAATAACTAGTCAAGGCCATTATAATCAACTAAGGTTGCTAGTAAAATTGACCATTAAAGTTGATTGTTCTGCCTTGTTTGAGAAACTTTGATAAGCTATATAACGTTCTTGTTTGAGAAGCATGGTTAAATTCGAAAATTATGTAAGGCCAATCTTGAAATAAGATTACTTGCTTAATATCTAGTGAGCATGATATCTATGTGATCAATTGTTAATATATTGAAGAATAGTCTTGATTGTATGAATGTATGATTTCGAACAACTAGATATTGAATTAATTTGTTAAGATGTTTTACACTCAAATTGTTTAAGTGATTTGGCAAGACTATCTGGCTAATTGGTCACCTTGATACTTTTCAGGAGAAGCTGATTTTAATTAAGGTTGGGAGGTTAAGCAAGGTCACGAGGAACTTTAAAAGTATGTTTTGTATTTATGCTTAAAACTCCTAGAAGGTGGCACAAGTAAATGTCTTAATGCTATGTCATGTTAAGCATTTTGTGATGGTTATGTAAATAGTCACTTGTAAGTTCTTGTGTTATGTGGTTGCTTTATGTCTTCTTGCTTGTGGTTGATGGTTAGGTTGACATAGTTTTGGTTGAAGCTAACATAGCATACTAATGACCTTAGAGGTTTAATTGATAAGTTTGGAGATATAGTTTTTTAATACTTGTTCGATTAGTTCATGGAATTTTGTCTCACATTTATCTATCATGCAAGTCAAACCTAGGTAATAGGGTAAAAAGGGTATAGATATAACTTAATTATTAGATAATAGCATAATATGTTATGAGGATAATTGGTTTGCTTCGATTCATGTTATACAATTATAAGATCAAGGAGTTAAACTTCTATATACATGTAACCTTAAAGACTATGCCTTATTTGAATTATTCAAATTGAAAAACTAATATCCCAATCTTGATAATTCTAATTTGTCATTACATCCTTCTTTTCAAATTTGTTAGAATTCTTAAAGGTTCAATTAGGATCGTTCGAATGTCATGGTGGATATAACATTGATGCATAATTGCTTGGATGGTTGCTTGATTTCGAACTTGTTTTCTTGAAGTAGTTTGAACATTAACTTGATTAGCAAGTTAGTTTGTTTTTACTCTAGTTTGGAAATACCTTATATGATAGATGTGGGGGGTATTAAAGTGACACCAACAAAGGAGTTGAATCTTGAGCTAGTTGAGCGGGTTGAAGAGGAGTCACCAACAATAACTTTGACAACAGCTGCTACACCGAAAATTAACTTGGAGAATGAAGCTATACCTGTGGAGAAGGTGCTTGAAAAAATTCTTATAAGAGTTGATGAAGTGAAAGTGGGTAAGCATTTTGATTTGGGGTGTGGAGGTTTAACTGGGGAATATAAAATGATGGAAGCTACTCATGGGTTGAACGGGGTTGATGATTCAATTTAAGAACTTACGATGTCCTATGTGGTGGAAACGTTGATGGCCAATGGTTCAAATAATCTGCAGCCTAAGGTTATAGCTATGTTCCCTCTAATTGGTACTTCAAATCCGAATCTAAATGGTGTGCTTGTAGTTATTATGAAACTGATTTGGAATTTAGAGAATATTGTTGATTCTGTTACAAGTATTGTGATTAAAAATGCATTGGTTGTTGATTTGAAAGTGGTTTGGATGGATACAAATGAATATTTTGGGATAAATATCATTTTGGCATATGCTAGTTTTGCTAGATAACATATGATGCATTTTGTTCCAGGTTATGATGATCCGAAATTAAATTTGATAGATAAGAAAATTTTGTATTGCATTACTGACTCGATTCGAGACATTTTTGATCCTGGTATTTTCCTTGACAATGTTATGATATTGAGTGAATGTAAATTCTATATCGTTGCATTGTTTAAAGATAATGAACATATGACAACAATGATTGGTAATGTATTTTCAGTTGAAAGTTTAGATTTTCTCATGGAAGGTGGGATGTGGGGCCATATAATTTTGAATTCATCCGTAACTCATAGCAGTTCTGCACATACTGATGATAGGAAGAAGGATATATCTGAGCGGGTGAAAGTTTGATCTCATCACTTTAGATTATTAGGAGGCATTGGGAATGAGGTGGGACCATTATGGCCGATATTTCAACAATTGAAGTGTGGCCTTGCTGGTGAGCAAAATTTTGAAAATCTCAACTTCTCAACATATGCATTGAAGAGAAATAGAATTCTACTGTTTTCGATTGAATGAATTAAAAAGTTACAGCTTTACATGCTTTTATAGGAAAGGACTTTAAGTTAGGTTAGAAGTCCTACTAACAATTAAACTCCAACTCTAGCTATTAGTACATGACTTAGATAACTAGTTCTCCTATATAGATTAAATAAAATACAAACTCTAGATAGTATACAAACTCTAAGTCGACTAAACTAACACTCCCCCTCAAGCTGGAAAATATACATTGTATAATCCCAGCTTGGATAGAAAATTGTCGAAGAAGGCTTTCGGCAGTGCTTTTGTAAGAATGTCTACCACTTGTTCTTCGGTTAGGACGTATTCTAATGAGGCCACTCCACTGGTTAGCTTATCTGCGATAAAGTGTCTATCTATTTCAACATGTTTTGTTCTGTCATGTTGAATAGGGTTTTTAGCAATCTGAATAGTTGACTGGTTGTCACAAAAAAGTTGGAATTTTTCTTTCTGTATCATCCCCAATTCTTTAAGTAATTTTGTTAACCGGATTCCTTCACACATTCCCAATGCTAATGCCCTATATTCAGTTTTCATCATAAAAGCAGTTAGAGAATTTTCCAAAGAACTAGATGTCGTCGGTTGTTGCTGCGGCATCTGTTGCCGTGGCATATTCTGCTGGAATCCCGATGCTTGTGCATTCTGATTGTTCTGGTTTAGAGCATTGTTGGGATTACTCCATGAAAAATTCGGGTGCTTCTTCCAAGCTGGATTGTATGTATTTAACATCATGTTGTTGCTCCGATTGTAATTCCCCACATAGAAGCTAGATTCCGGATTCTTGACTTCATGTGTGTTGTTTGGTTTTTGCATGTTCTGGACCATCTTGGTTAAAGCGGCCAATTGTGCTGAAATTGAATCGATGATCCTAGTTCATGTATTGTGGCTTGGCGTCTAACTCCTCCTCTTCTAGTAGATGGGAATTGATAGTCATTCTTGGCCAGCCTGTTTAAGATTTGCATTGCTTCTTCCGACTTTATCTAGGAGTATGCCGTTTGCCGAGGCATCTAGCATCATCCTTGTTGGTGTATTCACGGCGTTGTAAAACATTGTTACTTGAGTCCACACCGAATCCGTGTAAAGGGCATTTGTGTAGAAGTTCTCTATATCGCTCTCAAGCCTCGTACATGGATTCATCATCCGCTGCCGAAAAGAAGTAATGTCGTTCTGGCTTATCACCAAATTTGTAGGATTAAATCTAGCAAGGAAATCACGACAAAGATCAGTCCAAGATGCTATGGATCCGGCAGAATGCTATTCAGCCATGCTTTTGCCCTATCCCTCGGTGAATAGGGGAATAATCTTAATCGTAGGACATCGGGGTGACTCGTGTATCTTGAACGAGTTGCAAATCTCGAGGAAAGATTTCAGATGTTGTCGTCGTCTTGATTCTTTGAGCCGCCAAATTGACCTATTGTGCTGATCATATTAAACATTACCGTTTCAACTCAAAGTGGTCGGCTTCAATTTAAGGTGCGACAACTCACGGGTTAAGTCCATCAAGATCTTCTTCAAGATAGTCTCGAATAGTTACATTTCGTGCAAGAATCACTCCTCCTCCTGCTCGAACATCTTGATTCATATTGCCGTCTTGATTTGCCATTGCTTCTCTTATCCTTCGTCTAAGTCTTTGTAAGGTTCGTTCGATTTACGGATCAAAGGGATATTCTGTGAAGTCGGTCTCGCCTACGGTCATATACCAATGCAAAACCAAAGTTTGTTAGCCCTTTGAATTTTAAACAAGAAAAATAAAAAGAAAGTGCAAGAAAGTAAAAACAAAGTCGCTATTGCCAATCCCGACAACGGCGGCGCCAAAAACTTGTTGCGCGTAATAAGTGCTACGCAAATGTGCAAGTATACACGTCGCAAGTTATAGTATAAAAGATATCGTCTCCACAGGGATTGGTGTTACTTCAAGAATCTAGTCTCTTGCACTGTAAAAATAAAAACACAAATAAAAGATTATAGAAGTTTAACTAATCTAGAAAGCAAATAAGTAAAAGAAAAGATGAATTCAATTGAGAGAGATAGGCCAGGTTATCGTGAGTTGAGGTGTGATAGCCGATTGGATCGTTTTGGTAAAAGAGTGCAAGGGCAACTCAGTTGCCGTGGAAACTTGCACGACGGGGTTGCCTTGGCAACTAATTGATGGTTGCCTGGGCGACTAGTTGGGCAACTACTTGGGCGACTGGGTAGCAACTTCAAGGTTCGGCGGAGCGTTCTTCAATGGTTTCTTCTTATCCCTAAGTCGAAACTCTAGCTACTTGTGCATGCCTTGATAATACATCCCTGCGTGACTCAAGGGTGAACAACAACCAATCTTGCGCTCCTCTTAGCCGTTGAAATCCTTAACTTATTCCTAAGCCGGATTAATCTTCACCATCATTGGATTGAATAAAGATCATATTCATTCGTTTCTTGAATCTAACTCTCCCGATATTAGATAAATGGATGAAATCACGAGATCCTCTCCCAATTCACTCATGAAACAATAATAAGAATCAAGAATGAATAAACCTTGAAATAGAAAAGTGCAAACTCTTATTACCTAAACAAAAACCAATAGTTTCTCACAACCACAAAACACAATAACCATAGCCAAGTAAATTTAGTTCATGGCTAGGTTCCAAAGAAACACAAGATAAACAATCCCTAGCATGAACCCAATCGAACAAGGAAGAAAAGATGAAGGAGGAGGCTTGTCGAAATCCTCCTTGCCCTTGATGCTTGTCGAAAATTCTCTCTTCTTGCCCTACTTGGACTTGTCGAAATTTCCCTCTTGCTCTCTCTATGCATCTTGTCGAAATCTCCTTGATATTTATAGGGCTAGGCCAAAGTCCTTCTTTAAGGAGGAGTTTGAGTTGGAATTAAATTATCTTTAAAGAATATAATTCTTTATTATAATTTTATTCCTATTAGAACTTCTCCTATCTTCTTGGAATTTAATTCTTCTTTAATCTCTGCATGGCAATCAAATTCCTTTGGGCTTGGGCCTTGCTCCATGTCATCTTGGGCTTGTAAAATCATGAGTTTCGACATCCATATTGCTTTTTGTCTTTGTCGACAAATGCCATAGCAACTGGCTCGGCGTCTCCTTCATGCATTGCCCTGGCAACTAGCTCGGCATTGCTTTGGCAAGTGATCCTGCACATACACACACAAAAACACACCAAAGCAGCATCTATTTCCACAAAAATCACCAAGTTATGTAATCAAGCTCAACGATTGAAGGAAACACGGATTAATGCATGAATGGCTAACTATGCAACTAATATGAGCCTAAGTCTAACAATAATATGAGTAAAAAGGGTAAGAAAAATAATACTTTTGAACACTTATCAGTAGGCTTTGGTTAGAAAGTTGAACCACTCTAAATCTTGTGTCAATTTTATATATCTTTTGCTTCCACCAAAAACACCAAAAAATCAATCTTCTCCACCACTTGGTAAGCATAACGGTTGAGGGATATCAGGCTCTACATATTCTAATTTGGTTTCATATCATTTGAGATAACGAATCAGTGTGGGTTGTAGTCTCCCGACTTAGATGGTTTAAGTTAATAGTTGAACATGCTATTGTTATGGGGTTCTAATTGGTTGTATCTTGGTGATGGATGTGTGAATGATTTTCATGTACAATTGATTTTTCTCTTGGCGTATTTGTATGTTTGCATGTTTATCTCTGGGAAGATATTAAAATTTTATGTTTACCGAAGACACGTCTATGTGGAAAAAAAACTTCATATTTATTATAATATTTTCAAATAAATATAAAAAATGTTCATTAGGAGAAAAAATTAAAAAAATTGTAGCATTCAAGTCACAAATCATGAGTTGCTATAAAGCTAGAGAAATTTAAGCTAAAACCCACGCAGAAGCTGGATTGTAAGTATAAAACATAAATAATGAACTTCAATCTATAATCTTCACGAGTCGACATTATTACATCAAACTTGTTTGTTACAATTTCAATAAGTGATTTATTCCAAATGGTATAATACACACAAAATAATGAACAATGGACATTGCTTCACTACATAAAAACCAAACAAAGCCGAATATAAAATGAACAAATGGCATCCTACAAGCAAACATACAAAACACCTTATCTTCTAAACCAGAGTTATTTCCCTAAAAACAACCAAGGATCTTCTTTGGAGTAATTCCATCAGCACGGTACTTGGCGGCAATCTCTTCTACCTTGAGAAGTTGTTCGCTGCGCTTGGCTTCAACGGTTGCCTTTTTCTCTTCTGTTTCCTTGTGGATCAAGGCTTCTTTGTTTTTCACCTTCTCCGCATATTCAGCTTTCTGTTTCTCTACTTTAGAAGCTTACATCTAAAAGTATAGTAGTTTCAAAGTCCTAAAAGGTTTTCTGATTCTATCAGAAGCATGACAAAGCAACAAGACTCCAATATATGCATCTATCATTCCATAATAAAGAGAGATTCTTATGACAAAGTTAAGTACAACTGTAGCTTTCCAAAGTGTCAGAGCAACGAATATAAAAAGTCAAATCTACACAAAACAAGCAACAAAAGAGAATCATATCAATAATTCAAAACAAAAACAATGAAACATGACTGCATGACTAGTATGTGGAGAAATCTATGAGTGAAAATGATTACTATAAATTTTCACAAAAGATAATGAATCATAAACATTACAATGTAAATTCTAACATAGTGTTTTATGACATGATAGCAAACCAGAAACATATTAACATACCAATAAAATGGCGTCAACACTTATCCTCATACCCTCTTTCATATAACTGCAATGCAAGATAAAAAGTAATTGCAAATTTGAACTTGTATAAAATAAAGTTTCAACATGCCAGTCATTACATTAAACTTACTACATCCGTAATTATTCCATCAATCGAAGCTTTTAGTTTACGGTCTGGATTTGCCTTATTGAGTTTTGCTTTGGGTTCTTGAAAATGAAAAAAAAAAAAGTATTCATCAAAGCTCAAACATTCCTAGAAAAAGAGAAAAAGTAAAGTCTTCAATTTTTTTTAAACCTCGATTTAAATTTACTATTAAATTTAGGGTAAAATACTTAAATCATCACTCAACTTTACTCTGTGACCTATTTTGATCACTCAACTTTTAAAATGCTCAATTTTATCACTAAACTTTAAATATTGACCTATTTTGGTCACTCCACCGTTAAATCTCTAACACTGTTATGACGTGAAAATAAAAAATAATAAAAATATATTTTTAATAATATTTTAATACATTTAATTACATAAAAACCATCTTCTCCCTAATCTCACGTTCACTAACAACCCCCACCCATTTCTCACCTTCACTGACAACTCCCAACGCCGCTCCGGTGAGGTTTCCGGCGAACCTAAACCACCGGCCACCTATCGTGAATGTAATCAGTTTGATTTTTGTCAAGGAACCAGCAGGAAAACATTGCATTCTACATTTAACACTACCATTAGAAACAGAATACATGCAGCACTTGACGCAGTACAGTTCAATTATAAACATTCCATTAAGAACATGTTTTCAGGTTGAAGCAAGGAACGTGTTTGTAACAAAAACATTGGTTTAATGGGTTTTTCTCTCAACAATGCAGCAAAAACATAGCCACCTCATTGCTTCCTAAGCATCATCGTAGTCGTCGTATTCAACGTTGTTGACCCTTTCGCATTCATCGATCCATTCACTGTATACGTCTATCGGCTCTGTCAACGCTGTAATGGTGGTGCTGAAGCTCGCCTGACAAATCCTACAAAATGCGTCACCAATCGAGTTCTTCACATCCAGGCGGCATTCAACGTCGGTTCCATGGTTGCAAAAGGGACACCTAAAAATCAAGCTTGTCCATTCTCTTCTTGGGTGGTGGCTTTGCTATCAGTAAAACACACATCAAAAGTATGATTTAAGTATGATAAAACCACTGAAGGTTTTTGCTATCAGTAAAACACAAATTAGAGTCAAAATAAAAAAGAGGGAAATTGAACTGAAATCTAAAAGAGGGGAAAGCTTTACCTTCCCATTTCGATTCTGGCGACCGGAGCGTCAGACGGTGAATCCCAACGGTCATACAATGTGCCTTGGTGAGAAGATCTACATATCTCGATTTTAGGCCGATCCGACGGTGAACGACGACAAATCGCGCTCCCAAGACGAAAAGGTTTGGACTCGTTTTGAGTCATTTGAGAGTGGTTTTTAGAAAAGAGAACTGGTAGAAAGAAAAAGGAGAAGAAGAGAAGTCGGACGGTGGTTTTGGTTCACCGAAAAACTGACCAGAGCGACGTTAAGAGGTTGCCGGTGAAGGTGAGAAATGGGTGGGGTGGGGGTTGTCAATAAAGGTGAGGTTAGGGAGAAGATGATTTTTATTTAATTAAATATATTAAAATATTATTAAAAATATATTTTTTATTTTCACGTCATAATGGTGTTAGAGATTTAACGGTAGAGTGACCAAAATAGATCAATATTTAAAGTTCAGTGATAAAATTGAGCATTTTGAAAGTTGAGTGACCAAAATGGGTCACAGAGCAAAATTGAGTGATGATTTAAGCATTTTACCCTTAAATTTACCTATAATTTTTCTTTGATTTATGAATCCCTCAGTTCAAAATGAACCCCATTTTTATCAAGATAAAACATATTCGTAATTTTTTAAAGAAGAAAATAACAACTTCAGCTTGGCAATATGGAAAACCGAAAGTATAATTGCAGGTTTAATTAGGGTTTCGTGAAAAAACAGAACCCTTACTGAATTTGCTGCGTGAATGGCGGAAAACGGCGGCCAAGCTCGAAAGTATATTTTTTTTTTGCTCAGCTAGATGATTTTATTAATAAAGCTTCAAATAAGCCTTTAACCTGAATTGTGTGCTTCATTAAAAATCTCTCTAAATCTAAATAGAGAAAAAAAAAGTACAACAATCCTAGGAACGAATTACAAAACAAACAACCAAACACAAGAAAAACTAACTGCAACGCCCATACTATACCATCTCAGCTCAACACCCGTTCAACAACTTTACTACAAACTGTTTCTGGTTCTCCTCACTACCAACCCAACAAAGTAAAATAACTTCTTAACAATCCAACAACAATAACTAAAGCCTACAAAGCACCTACATTTATCACCTACCAAACACGATGGAACTAGACCTAAAAATCTACCATCAAACCTTGAATAGTTCATGTCTTGCTAAACTAGCCATGTTATTACGGTTCCTTGAAACAAATGTAAACTACACCATTCCAATAAGCCGGTTCAAGCGAACGATTTCAACAAAACTTCTTCACCAACGTCATTGACGTATAAGAGGATTTCCAATCCAAATCAATGCCACTTGAGAATTGTTAAAAGTGGTTAGAGTTAGTTAGTTAATTGGTTACATGTATAGTTTGTTAGTTAGGCAGATTAGTTGTTTTCCATTACTATATAAACAATGCATTGTAACCTTATTTTTCAGATTGGAATAAAAAAATCATTCTTCTTAATTCATTACTTTTAACAAGAATCATATTCCATTAGAACACTCGCCTTCCCAACCCATTTGGCTTTCACGAACAGATCCGATGCAGTTTTTAACGTTGCAACCTCTCTCTCGCCTGCTCATCCTTCCCACAAACCTTATACTTTTTTCACCAACCAAAAGCACTTCGTCTTGAAGAATCGACAAGGACTTATATTTTTTTCAAGGAACGTTAAATCTCTCTTACAGCCTTGGACGTGTCTACAAGGAGAGGATCGCCAGCTTCATCTTAACTCAAAAAGGTATCACCAATAGGCTCAACATTTTCCATATCATTAATTAATGTAGCCTCAAACTCAGCTTGCACTTCATATAACTCACCAGCCTTGTCTATATGCCCCACCAACTGAGAAGTGCTTTGGTTTACCCCAAGCGGACCCCATACAACTCTTTACTATTATATGTATGCGTAGCAGCAGTATTCTCAACAACATGATTTGGATTTAAAATTATTTTCCCATAGTCTTTTTCAGCCAAGTTATTTGCATCTTCAAAAAGTGGCTCATCGGGAAAGCAATGTTGTGAATGCTCCAAAGAAGCCAAAGACTCAACCTTTTTTAAGGGAATCCGACAAGTCTCTTCCACTCCTTTGTGGCTTGACTCCGACAAGGAAGGATGAACTGCCACCTGGTTTAAAGATTTATCTCCATTAACATAGCTATGATTTTCAACCAAATCATTCGCATTAAGATCGAGCAACAGGGGGTCAATATCATCACCTTCTAAAATCGAAGACTCCTCCCAATATGAACATGGACTGAAAGAAGGTTCAAACTCAAAATTTATTACCCACTTTAAGATTGAAGGATTCATCCACTCTTGAATTACGGGTGGTAATAATTTGGATACAAGCTCTATCAAAAGAACCAGGATTTAAAGTCTTCTCATCAATCGAAATTAAGTCCCCCATTTTCTGGCAATGCTTCGGAATGTCTTTGGAAACCATGTGATTGTTGGAACCCCAAAGCAAGATAACCAGGCTCGTCGGCTACTACACTCAATATCTTCCGACCACACTTCCACCTTTTCAAACCATTTTTCCAAAATTAATTTCTGCTCAAAAAAAAAATTCTTCATGCTCTCTTCATCCTCAAAAATGATTAAAACTACTGATCCGCTAAGACTCATAATCGTCAAACCCCTCACTCCATCGTTATGTAAATTCTTTGCAAGCTCTTTGATCAACATAAAGTGCTTGCACCAACCAAGCTATCCCTTAGGACCAAGGATTTTTCATTATCAATAAAGCCTTCAACAGGAACCACCTCCTTGTCCCTAGATATGGTCTTCAACGATTGTCCTTCACAAGGTTTCTTCCTCCAAAATGAACGTCGCAGCTGGAACCTCGCCATGAAAACTCGTATTTTATTTCCTTGGATTCTAAAACCTTCAAGATTGTCAATAGCTTTGTGAACATCCTCTTTCGGGCAAAACGTACAAATCTGAATATGCTTCCCTCCATGCTTTTATTTTTCGGAATGAACGAATCTAAGACCACTCCATAATTGTCAAATATTAACCATAGACCTTTGTAATGTAGAGTTTTTGGTAGGTTGAAGAAGATCAACGTAGTGAAGCTTTCCCCAAAGTTCCTATTTACCTGAGACGCCTGATATTCTCCCATATCGATGTTTAAACTTTTTATTAGTCAGAGTTGACAATAGGATGACAGATTTGTTATAAAACAATAATGTTAATGATCATTTCGTTACTTTTGAAATTTCAGTGTTGAAAAGAAAAACTTCTTACTCATACTTCAGTCATCATTTATATAGTTTTCTCCATTTTATTATTATTCAAGAACTACAAAATAAAATGGTACAAATATAATTGAAATAAACTGACAAAAAAAGGGGAATCCTAAGCTTTCGAGGATCTAGAGTGGGATAGCAAGGAGAATTGTCGCGATCATAATTATGGATTTAGTAATAAATTGATATCTTTTTGTAAAAATTACAAATAATTCATTCAATTCAAAATTTGTAACAAATATATCATTCTACCTATAAACAACTCACTCAATTAAAAAATTGTTATTATGATAAAAAAAATTAAAAAATTGTTACAAACAAGTTGCTCAATTAACATATGATTACAACCATGTTAATTTTCTTCAAATTCAACATGATATAATAACAATTTTAGCCCTCAAAACTTTTATAGTCTATCAATTTGATCCTAATTCAATAGAATTGATTCTTTTTTGAATATGAGTACGTCGGTTTTATTAATAAAGGAAAAATCCAAGATGAAAGTTTACAATGCAGGTAAACAAACATGATCCGGACATATTCCTAAAAACATGAAAACTAACGTCTCTAGATCATAAACAAGACCAAAGAAAGAAAAGGTAAAAACCTAATTCAAAGACTCGAAACAAAGTAGATACAGAACATCACCAAAGCTTGACGATGAAAGTAAAAACCATCAATGTTAAGATATTTGTTTCGATATAATAATTTGAAAAATGTTTTTGGACTTCTTTAAATTTTTTGCAAACTTGTATTAAAGTCCACAAACTTGAAAAATATGTTTGGAATCATGTCAAAGGATTGTGACATGTTTTTAAATGATTTTAAATAGCCAAAATATCAAAAATAGGTTTTGAGTACCTATACGGTTAGACCCGTATCAATACACATTGTGCCTATACCGGTACGAATTTCTGCGTACCAATACAATTTTCATCCCCAAAGTTGTCCAAATTCCAGTGACCAAATTCCGTATCTATATGGCCTCAACTGTACCGATACACTTGGGTTCATACCAATACGCGTATACATCGTACGATACCCAGTGTCATAAATGCCCAATGGCTCTTTCTATTTCAGGTACAGTACCGATATCGATCCTTGTGTACGATACGCCTTGCATCAGAATTATATTTATGGCTAGAATTGAAGGCTCCAACGGCTCTTAACAACCCATAATGGCTAGTAACGACCATGAAGTTGTTAGAGGGTTCAAAAGACACCTCCAAGCATCCATGGAAGAACAAGAAACATCAAGCCAACATTCAGTGTATGGAAAAAGTGTTTTAGTGCTTTAATTGTCAATTTTCTTCATTAGAACACACTTGTGAGCTTAATTGTTATATATGCTCAAGTGTTAGATTTTGGGTGAGTAAGCTTAATTGTGCAAACATTAGACCTTGTGAGGGTTTTCAAGTTTTCTATTTTCATTTCTCTTATTTAAGAGGGTTTACTCAAGCTTTGGGTATAAAGCTTTGAGTGTTGTAAAGGTTGCCTCCTTAGCCTAGAAAAGGGGAAGAAATTCAATAGTGAATTTGGGAAAATCCTTAGTAGGAAGCTAAGGTACTGGATGTAAGCTTTGGTTAGAAAGTTGAACCACTCTAAATCATCGTTTCCATTTTATTTTTCATAGCTTCCACTCCAAACACTCGAAATCTAATTCACCTCATCTTGGCCAAGCGGTTGATTGATCGAGCCTCCCAAAAATTAGTATCAGAGCTTCATATTTTCATCGGATTAACATCCAAGATTCGATCCTAGAGGAGTTCTACTTTCTACATCAACCAGAGATTATGGCGCAATCCATCGACCAACTTCTTTTCTTCGGCGGGACCAACTACGCATATTGGAAGAATATGATGATGTTCTTCATGAGAGCCAATGAGTTAAATGATTTGAAAAGGAAAAAGTTTTGATTTACAAAGATGTTCAAAAATGTGAAATTAGAGAATACTCCAAATCTAATTTTATAAAATCAAACTTTTATCAAAGACAATTTAGTTCCCCTAGATTTTTAAATGATAAAATTGTTAAGGACATTTGGGTCCCTAAAGGGCTAATTTGTTCAAAGAAAAATGATTAAATTGAAATATGGATTCCTAAGGGGACTAAAGTTTTTGGGGCTAACTCTATTGGATCCAAAGCAATTTGGATACCAAAAATCACTTGATTGTCTTTTGTAGGTGTGCTTGAGCCATTGTTATTCAAAGTCGAAATCTTGGAAGCTCATGACACACAAAGGAGGGAGGACACTTGAAGAAGAAAGGCTTCACATCCTACCTTGGTTCAAGTGGTACATTTATTTTTCATGCAATTTGCTTAATCACATGTTATCCATGTCTTTTTTTTATCTAAGCATGTTTGTTTGACTCCATGTTGCGCCTAATTGCATATAGTTAGGGGGAGTGTCAAATTGCATGATTACATGTTTTTGGCCCCTATGCTTGATTTTGATGTTTTTGGCCTTAAACTTGTAATGTTTGGTTGATTTTGGTGAAATCTTGCTTGTCTTGTGTTAAATGTTATGTTTTAAGAAGCATGAGTAGCAAAATGTGCTTAATGTCTATCTAGGACTTAGTAGAGCCTTTGTATGAAATTTAAACTAAGTTGTAGGGCCTTTTAAGTTGTTTTTGCTGCTATTTTTTACAATTTTATGCCCTCGGTACCAGTACAGCTCATACCGTACTGATACAGCCTTCAACCCTGTACCGATACGGCTTCCACCATACTGGTACACGTAGGCAAAAAGGGACTGCTTTGTCTCCTTTTTGTCATGCGTTGAATGTTCATGAATATATCTTGATATATGGCATGTTTATTTGAATTTCATGTGTTTATCTACTTTATTTAAATTGAACTTCAATCTTTTTTATCTTGAATTGTTGGACTAACATTTTCTTTGATGCTTGAGTAAGGGGGAGCCATTTTTTTAAATTTGCAATTTTTTTTAAAAAACCTCCAATGTTATAGAACTTCATGTTTACAAAATTCTTTTTGATATAACAAAAATGGGAGAATGATTTGAAAATTGAATTTTCAAATGAATAAGGGGGAGATTTTAACTCTTTTGAATCTTATATTCTCTTATTCAAAATTTATTTTTAAAAATAGGGAGAATCAAAAAAACAATTTTCAAGTTAGTTTTATTATATCAAAAAGGGGGAGATTGTTAGGATATTTGTTTTGATATAATAATTTGAAAAATGTTTTTGGACTTGTTTAAACATTTTGCAAACTTGTATTAAAGTCCACAAACTTGAAAAATATGCTTGGAATGATTTCAAAGGTTTTTGGCATGTTTTTAAATAGCCAAAATGTCAAAAATAGGCTTTGAGTACCGATACGGTTAGACCCGTATTAATACACATTGTGCCTGTACCGGTACAGATTTCTGCGTACCGATACAATTTTCATCCCCAAAGTTTTCCAAATTCCAGTGACCAAATTATGTACCGATACACCTGGGTTCGTACCGATACGCGTATACATCGTACCAATACCAGTGTCATAAATGCCCAACGACTCTTTCTATTTTAGGTACTGTACCGATACCGATCCTCGTGTACCGATACACCTTGCATTAGAACTGCATTTTATGGCTGGAATTGAAGGCTCCAACTGCTCTTAACAACCCCCCAACGACTAGTAACGGCCATGAAGTTGTTAGAGGGTTTAAAAGACACCTCCAAGCATCTATGGAAGAACAAGAAACATCAAGCCAACATTCAATGTATAGAAAAAGTGTTTTAGTGCTTTAATTGTCAATTTTCTTCATTAGAACACACTTGTGAGCTTAATTGTTATATATGTTCAAGTGTTAGATTTTGGGTGAGTAAGCTTAATTGTGCAAACATTATACCTTGTGAGGGTTTTCAAGTTTGCTATTTGTATTTCTCTTGTTTAAGAGAGTTTACTCAAGCTTTGGTAGAAAGCTTTGAGTGTTGTAAAGGTTGCCTCCTTAGCCTAGAAAAGGGGAAGAAATTCAATAGTGAATTTGGGAAAATTCTTAGTAAGAAGTTAAGGTAGTGGATGTAGGCTTTTGTTAGAAAGCTGAACCACTCTAAAGCATCGTGTCCATTTTATTTTTCTTAGCTTCCACTCCAAACACTCAAAATCCAATTCACCCACCTCTTGACCAAACGGTTAATTGATCGTGCCTCCCAACAATCAACAAACAACATTAAAGAAATGCATATTATAAAATTGAGGCACGTTGACAAAACGATTATTACCACAACTCAATCGCGAAATAGAGCGGTGACTAAACTTGCATCTAGATCCAGTTACAAGGGTCCAAAAAAGGGAGATCAACAGGATAATCAAAAAGCGCCATATTGATCAGTCGTGGCGACGTCAAATCCAACCTTGACAGAAAATCAAAAAACAAAATAGCATGCCAAGAGGCAGAAAAGCGTGCTAAGAAGCAGAATATACGCACCAAAAGGTAGAGGAAAGTGTTTTATTGAATTAAAAGGACTAAAAACAAAATAAATAAATAAATAAATAAATAAAAGAGGGTGACTGGCGGTCGACAACCAGCACTAAGGTAGTGTCGCCACCGGCCATAAAAACTAAAAGAAAAAAGTAGCGACGCTGGAGAGAAACAAAGCTTGAGAAAACTAGGGTTCAATAAATTTAATTCTTAATGTTTAAAAATTTCATCATTTTAATCTTTATTCTTCTTCTAAATTGCTTGTTCCTATCTCATAAATGTTATATTATTTTCTTGTTACTTTCTTAGTATAATAACGGCTTAAGAGAAACTTGTCATTTTATGGCAAAATGTAGTTATCGAACTATTGATTTGATATGATGAGCTCGCTCACTTTGACAGTATAAACAAGACTAAAATGATGGAATTTTTAAATATAAATGATTAAATTTATTGAATACTTTCGGATAATGACAAAATTAACAGAATGTATAGGCTTTGGGACTAAAAATGTTATTACACTAAATAAAAGACATGTTAGTGATTGACTTAAATATGAGTATAGTTAATTTTAATGCATGAACTGATATTGACTCGACCTATAATTAATTGACTTAAAATGATTGACTAATTGACTTAATGCATTTTTATTCAATTTTTACTATCTATTTGTTTTAATCGAAAAATCTAACATTTTCATTTCACTATTATTGCAAGATATTGATTGTTAAAATTTTTTATAATTATTTCAAGAATCTTACAAAATTAATTGTCACGTACAATGCTTCTACGCCTAATGTGACTTTTTTCATGAAAATATAACTCACTGTATTCCCTAGGTTCTAAATTGGTTGAATTACTTGATATGTACTTGAGACTTGAGAGAGTTGTGATTCGTGACCCGAATTTCAGCCGTAACCAACTTGATCCGACCTAAATTTCACCTAAAACCGATATAACTTGACTTGAACTTGACCCGATATCTGAAATGACCCGACCTAAAGTCTATCCGAAAATGAATTAACCATATAATTAACCGACTTGAACTCGAACTGTTTTGACCCGAACATAAAATTAACTCGAACTGAGTCTAAGTTGGAATCAATTCGACGTTGACTCAAACCTGGGCCAACTTGAGTCATACCATTGACTTGGCTCGACATAACCCGAACCGATCAGACCTGACCTGAAACTCATCTGAGTACTCGATTTTACATCCCTAGTACCGCGTATCTACTTTTTTATGGCTTAAGGGTATCACGAGCCTTTGAACTTTTGAAAATAAATTAATTATCCTCTGAACTTTTTTTGCACCCCAATTAAGACCTTATACTCAAAATTTTTATCCTTTCACCCCTTTGACCAATATTGATCGTTAGATCTAACGGTTTTTTGGATCAATTGGTGCAATGTGTCGTGTTACAATGTTGTCACTTGGCATTTCCAGAATTTTTATTTTATTTTAAAAATTCTAAAAATACTTATAGAAATTATAAAAAGTAGTTTAAAAAATTGTAAATATCACATGACAGAACTGTAATGTCATGTGGCAATAATATCTCAAGAAATAAATCGTCAAAAATTGATGGTTAAAATTGGTCAAAGAGCTTAATTGATTCAATTTATTGGTTTGAAATCTAATTAGATACAAAAAAATAAAACTTATTTAATTTTATTTAAAAGTTCAAAAACTTCAAACACCCTTAAAACTTTTTAACGACATTAGTAACCGTTAAGACGAATGTGGAAAAAATTCAAAATATAAGGCTTAGGGTTTAGGGGTTTAGTGTGTAGGGTTTAGAATTTAAGGTTAGAATTTAGAGTTTAGTGGTTAGGGTTTAAGGTTTAGGTTTTAGGGTGCTAGGGTTTGGGATTTAGGTTTTAAATTTTATAGAAGGGCTGTGTAATTTTTTTTTACACAGCTTGTGTATCAATATATATATAAGGTACACATATCTTGAGAACAATACTACTCAAACCTAGGGGTGATAATGAGCTTGACCAGCTCGCGAGCTACTCGGGCTCAGCTCGGTCAAAGATCAGCTCGAGTGAGCTTGACTCGGGCTCCGCTCGAGACCTTAACAAGCCGAGCCGAGCCGACCCAAGCTCGGCTCGAAATAATTATATATATGTGTGTGTATGCACTAAAAGTAATCTATTTAGCAAAAGATACAACAATTAAGAATAAATCACTTCTAAATTATAGTTGTATTAAACAACAATTATAGTTGTAATTATTTAAATTCACTTCTAATAATTTTTAGATTGTTTTCTAACACCTGTATTAGTAGATCACTAAAATTAAATGACTAAATTAAATTAAAGTAAACTTTACACTCTAAATTAAAAAAAATAAGGACTAAAATAATAAAACTAAAAAGTAACATGGCTGAAATGGGTATTTACCCGTCCCTATAAAACTTGAGGGGGAGAAAACATGTTACACTTATAATATACACCCAATATCCCACATCTTTAACATACATAAAGCAAGGAGAGCAAGCAGCCTATAAATAGGTGCTTAAACTTAGATCAATAAGCTAATTTACTCTTGGCCTTTTGGTTGCGATTAAGTAAACGTGGGTTTTTTGTGCCCATGCGTTTTTAATTGAGATGGCTTTAAATTTGCACTTTTAGATTAGTTTAATGATCTTTGAGCTTAGCATGATTTATTTTAAGCTGAGTTCGAGCTGAACCTAATAATATAAATCTTTAATCTTAAAAAGACTACAACCATAAATTTTGAATTCTAAATTTTCAACTCTCTTTAAATTTTAAATCCAAATTTAAAAAACAGAAAGACTTGAGGCCATGTAAAATTCCATGTAATAATGCACAAGAAAATCTAAAGGCAGACAAAAGAGAGAAATCTTTTGAGTACATTATCATTGGCAAAAAAAGAGAGCTAAAGATTACAATTTTTTTGTAGCATATAAACCCTAAGCAATGGACTCTCACCATGTAAAAGGTTGAGGCCATGTAAAGTAATTCCTTGAAATAAATGAAGATTTTTCCAGCATTTGTTTTGAATCAGAAACCTGTCTCAATATGCAACCTGGCGGTGGCGCCGAGCTCCAGTCCTCGCCGAGATGTTTTCCATAACTGGGACTCCAGCCCTAACCTCCTAATCTCCATAAGCCCACGCTCAACTGCATACAGTACAAACAATCAATATACTTTAACTGGACGTGACATTACTTTAAAATTTACCATACTATATGTTTATATGTAGCTTAACTGCTTAAGTGGTCTATGTTACCCTGATCTAGGAGATGCCGGATATAGATATATGTCCAATCATACTTCATACTCGTGTTTAGATATATATCGAAGATGGTACTTGGAACACGGTACTTTAAGGAAACCGAATAGTCCAGATAGAAATAGGTCATCCAGGTGAAGTGGATACATGTTCTCATTTGTCAAGGTTGCCATAACATGGTAGGTATATGAAGAAAGGAGAGGAACAGAGAGCAAGTACCATCAACTGCGTCCTGCGAAGTGGAGGATTGTGAACTGCAGTTGATCCACGACTGCAAACGTTCGTCTGCAATATCAGGTTCCACACCATGGCTCATTGCCCTCCTCCAAAAGTACGTAAGCCAAGCCTGCACAACGAATATACGAGCAATAAGAAATAAGCTCAATGAAGATTCTTGAAATGATGCTTTCTAGGAAAAATATTATCACGTCAAATAATGTTTTTGCCAATCATTTCATAAAATGTATATAGCTTATATGACAATGTTTTCCTTTGTAAACAGTGAAACCGAAACAATTCAATGTATGGACAGCGACAAATGCAAGATGCCTATTCTGTACTGATCTTTTATCGATGCTGTTTTTCAAAGGCCAACCCTTCTTAAGTCTGAAAGTTGATACCAGAAGAGTAGTTGCAGAAAAAATGTCATTGCAAAAGTCTAGTTGAAACAAATAATTCGATCAAACAGGACTAATGGCAGAATTTTCAAGCCTGCTTACATGAGCCTTTAACTAGCTAAAGATTCTTGCAACTAATATCACTTTCAAATTACATGCAATGAACATAAGATCCAACAGAAAACAAGGATTAGCTTGGAGCCGTAATGACATAATCATCTTTCTTTATATCGAAGCCTTAAGATGCAAAACTTTTTCTTAGTAGTG